>BGPR01003023.1:132025-151881 GCA_013235015.1 Araneus ventricosus
AGTTTTCGTACGAAGTTAGGATTATTATAAAAAAAACTTTTAACATGCAACAATACTTTAAGTGTTTCATTAAAATGATATTCGATTTAAAAGAAGCGCTCAGAATTCAGACAGATACGTTAAGAGCTGTTTACCAATCATAAAACATTAAGCAAAACAATAATAATTCTTGTTTTTCGTACTACTTTTTTGTAGTCTTATTTATTTTTGTTTTAATCAACAGTCGTTTACTTAAAGAAGATTTGATTTATGTCGTAGATGCTAAACAGCGTAATGACTTGTTCATACATCGAATGCATTCTGTAATTTAGATAAAATCATTAAGTCTTCCCCAAGAGTTATAGCTGCTAACGTATGGCAGAAAAAACACCAAGCAATAAACAATAACTCTCATTTACTAATTGAAAAAGATTTCGACAATCCTTGTTTGCCCCGTAAGTTCAGTATCTTAAAGTACAGAACATATGAAAAGAGGTAATTAAAAGAAACCTGAATCTTTAATTCCGATAAAAAAAAGAACACTCAAACAAATGAAATAAAACGGTAAATACAAATTAATAAAAGATGAAATAATCGCAAGAAATCAATGTAGCGCTCTGAGCAAATACCGAGCAATAACTGAAGAAGAACCGGACAGAGGAAGAAAAAACTGGGGAATAATCATTCTTATACAGCATTTCCTTAGTTTTCCTTCTGAAAACAAATTATCGTAATGGCTTTTCGTCGCCTTTGGGGCACAAACCTTAAGATAAAACGTTAAATAAATGAATCGATCTAAATGAAAACACTTCGACTTCTGAACTACATTCCCAGTTACGCTCGAAGGATCCATCATTAGAACATTGATCAAAATGCGAAGATAGTGTGCGTCGTTGGAACTTTTAAGGCAAAGCTCTAAAATAGAATTATGGTTAATTAACTTAATGGAATCATTTAGAGGACTCTGTAAAATGACTGAAATGATTAAAATCCAAGTGGGTGAAATGAAGCATAATGAAAATGATATATGTAAATCAAGCATTTTTTATAACGTCCATTAAGATTTGGAACAATAACATTTCAAATTATTCGTCATTAAATGATTATTATCTTTGCAACTGCTCCTAACATATCGTGACAATGTTTTTCGTTTCTTAGTATTATTAGTCATAATATAAAGATGACAATTACGATTAAATTGATGGCCTAAACAGCTTTCTTCTTGATTGCTTTTAAACTGAATATTTTTCAGGGAGCTAAAATAGCAATATGAGCTCTTTAAGTCAATTCAAACATTTTTAAATACACTAAACAAATGGGTTTTTTCTTATTAGAAGTCATATGTAGGAAAGTGAATTAAATCTTGCAACGATAAATTGCAGTTAAAAATTTGTAAGAAGTCACTATAGATGTTATTAACTCAGTGAAAGAGAAGCTATAAAGTGTTTTAAATGCCAGTTATAAGATATTTAATTGTTGGGCTTAAATTGTATTTTACAAAAGACAGATTACCGGATTTCTCATATTCAGGAAAATTATTGTTACAACGTATCAAGGAATGCTTCCAAAGCCTTTTAATTACACATTTTTAATGTTTCTAAACTCTCTTATGTTTTTATTGTTTAGCTAATTATGTTTTTTGTGCTTTCACATATTTTCTTCCTAGCTGTTTTTGAAATTTTGCGTCGTGTTATCGTTATTATAAGCTTTCGCCTTATCTTTTGTTTATCGATGAAACGTGCCTTTAAGGCAAGATCTTTCGCTACTTACAATGGTGTCTCCAAGCTCATTTTCTTGTTTTGAATATTCTTTCGCGCTGAAAAATGTAATAAAAAATAATATTCTGATGATAATGTATATATTCTGAAAAATATTTCGTAATTGATTTCTAAGCTATCTTCTGGTATTCCAATTTCTCCTAAAGGTTATACAGTTTGATATAATACTACATTTCAATTCTGAACTCGATATAAATATTTTACGGATTGAAGTTTATTTCTTTATTTTGAAATTCAAAATTTTATTTGTTTTGTCGATGTTGAGATGTCGTGACACGAAGCCAGATTTATCGCTTAAATTCTAAAAAACGATCCACTGATTTGATGGTCTTTATTTGGTGTTAAAGCAATTTTTGTCTATCCTGCGCCAAAAAAATTCGGTGTTAACGGGAAACTTGTTATAGAATTTGCATTCAAAATTTCTCTCAAAAAATGTGAAGTCTAGAAAATGAAGAAATTTAAATGATTTAATCGATCATTGAATATATTCATTAAAAAAAATATATATTTCATAAACCATCCGTTTGAAAATAAACTTTAATCTATGTCTCTTGATTAAATTTATTTAAACTACCATTACACTTCGGCACTCTATTTAAATGCAACGTTGATAATTGTATAGGTTAACTTAGAACAATTGTTAATCAAAAAAATTCAAAACCAAACAATAATAATATGAGGATAGCAAATGCAATATGCAAGAAGTTTCGATGCAACAGGGAAGCAATAGGACATAGAATAGGTTAATTGTTCAGACAGAATTTTATGTGGTATGGTAACTGTGCATAATTATTAGGTATGGTAACTGTGCATATAATTGGCACTTGTAGCCTGTAGTAAATCCACGAGCAGCAAGGTATGGTAACTGTGCATAATTGGCACTTATAGCCTGTAGTAAATCCACGAGCAGCAATGCAGCTCTGTGCACAACAACACTTCATTAACAACGTTTGGGCTATAATTGCGAGACATTGTTTCTTCAGCTCATGCATGCAACCAGCTCGATCGGCGAACATATTGGATATTCTTGCAGGAGATGTTCTCAAAATTACGTTATATAGGTATTTACTTTCAAATGTTGTCCTTCAAGATCTTGTTTCCTATTATCTGCGCCTCTTCACTATCATAACACCTTTGAGATCTTACGTTTTGTTTACCACTACATATTTTGTAAAAATGAGTTATAATTTATTATTTTTGCAAATTATTGAGCAGTTGTTCTGATTCACGAATTATAATCACAACAAGGTTGCATTCTTATCGTTTGTAACATTTAATATGACAATAGTGTAGGTCAATCTATAGTCTGCGTAATGACTAGTAAATAAAGTAAGGTAAACTAATGCGTAATAACTAATAAATAATGTAAGGTAAACTAATGCGTAATGACTAATCAATAGTGTAAGGTAAACTAATGCGTAATGACTTCTTCTTGATTACGGGACCCCTCGCCCCTGGTCCCGGAGAGGAGTCCCGTAGGAGAGGAGTCAGGATAGTGCTGAGGGCCCGTGAGATGTTCTCGTACTATTTTTTCTTTATATATATACATATATACACTTTCTCGTACATCGATGCTTCCGTCCGGAGGGTCACCAAAATGTGCAAGACAGTTTAGATGACGTGGTTTCATGCTGCCGCAGACTTGGTCGGCTCTAAATTCTAACAGAAATTGACAAGCAGAAGAAAAAGAGAAAAAAAACAGGACTAGGCCTGTGGAACGAGGTTATTAACCTCCTGATAAATAGAATGAAGGAGACCTAAATTTTCCTCTCTGTTTAAAATTGTGGACAGATTGTCTTTATCATAAATTAGATTTTTCGCATACTTTTCCGTGAATGGGCAATTCACTACGTAGTGTAAAGTATCTCCCACGGCGCCACAAGGGCATTTGATGTTCAAGCTCCTCCCAAACCGTACAAAGTACGCTGGGAATCTACCGTGTCCACTCAAAAATTGTACAATAAAATGACTAAATTTTTCATATGAATTGAAACCGCCGGTATTAGTTTTTCTGCATGTCTGCCGTTTTTTGTTGTGGACGAAGCCCAACGCTCTTGCCAAATCTGTATTTGCTCATTGGAAATTGCATTTTTTAATTGTTTAAATGATTTCTTTGGAATTTTTTCAATGTCAGGTCTCGTTGTAGCTTTTTTAGCATAACAATCAGCTGTTTCATTCCCCTGAATTCCAGTGTGAGCTGGAATCCAGTGGAATGTAATGGATTTTTCTTTGCTCATTTCTAAGATGTCGTTTTTAATTGCAAGAATTTCTTGTTTACTTGTTTTAAAAGTGATGAGTGCTTCAAGCACCGAAAGAGAATCTGTGTATAAGTTGATTTTATTCCATGGTCCAATGATGGAAATGAATTCTAGGGCCATTTGTATTCCTGTAATGCGTAATGACTAATAAATAATGTAAGGTAAGTTAATGTGTAACTGGCTAATAAAAAAGGTAAGGATACACACACCTCATGAAGTTCGGAACTATTTTGAAGTTGTGATCACACAGTTAGCAATTTAATCGTTCACAAATTCTGTAAATTGAATTTCTGTTTCATTGGAAATACACTGTACAATAGTTGAAGAAACTGGGAAAGGCATTTTAAAAATTCTGTTTCATTGGAAATACACTATACAATAGTTGAAGAAACTGGGAAAGGCATTTTAAAAATATTCTATTCCAGTTAAAATTTTCTTTTTGTTACCATGCAGTCTGGTTTCAGAAGCAAAATTCAAGAAACTCTTTTTAAAAGAATTTTTATGTTTTAACATAAAATAAATTCTAAACACAATGCAAAAGAATCCTTTCATAAAGAATATTTACCATTTGTAGGAGTTCATATATAAATTTATATCATTCTGAAAAGGCTGTACATAGACTCGAAATAACATATCTATCAAGATTCAAAAATACTTAAATATATGATTTTTAAATATTTTCAAGAATGCTTTTTAAATATTTAGATAATACCAAGAAGCTGCTCAGCCCATTAAACACATTTATAACCCACAGCACATGAAGCGATAATTATGTTATCACATTTGGAAAAAAAATCTGTGTGACAAGTCATATTTTGCTACTAAAGAAAAACACTATTGTTCCTTTAGTATTTTACAATTTATTACGAAAATAAAACAGATTTTAATGCTGAGAACAAAAATAATTTAAAAGACATTAGTATTTGATTTAGTATTTAAATAAAGCATTCAATATATAAAATTAAAAATGATGAGAGGGAACTGCAATATTATTTAATACTAAATTATTAAAAATAAAGAGGCGTTGTTTTCCTTCCTCAATCTGCCTAATTCCGAAATTTATTGCTATCGGCATTTAAATTTAGTTTCCTGAAATCATTTTATGAATATAATTTTTTTTCGAATATAAGTGTTTGAGCAAGGCATCTATACTTATACATGGGCATTAAGTAGCTATAAAAACTGATATATATAATTTTTAGAAAGAGACAAATCTAAAAGATATTCGAGCAAACATCTTTTACATAAAGGTTTTCTCTTAACAATGTTAAAAATCTATAAGCGTGGAAAATATTGGATCTCAATAAATGACATAACGAAGCCCATCAATCTTACTCGTGGGGATTTTTTTATATATTTATTTATGTCTTTTTCATGTTATACATAAATATTTTTCTGTAATCCACTAACTTTTTGTATCTGAATTATTGCCTTTGAACTTGCATAGTAAAACATTTCGCATCGGTTTGTCAAAAACTGTCCAATAAAATGTTTAGATGCGTTTAAAGCAATTTCATTTTACACATGACAGCATTTTTATGATTCATAAAATTTAAATTAATGTGAACTTGTTTCAAAATTGGAAAGAAAGTTCAGTATTTAATTTTATGTTAGAAACTACGCTAACAACCAGTCTTTAATGCTTTTGCATTGAATAGATATTTAATTTAGTTAATTTTCATTTTTAATGAAATAGGAGTACTGATCAAATTAGTTTAAAATAAGAATTTCCGTAGAATTATGAGTGTGTCAAACAGCAATGAATATCGTCTGATTACTTCTGAAGTGGCCATTTTTGTCAATATCATCGCTTAACAAGTAACACCACCTATCTTAAATTTTTGAAATTTCAAAAATTTAAGATAGGTGGTGTATAAAATAATAATAAAATAAAATACTCAATTTTTCGCAACCAGTAACAAATATTTCGGACCTCGTAGAAATATATATGGTCTTATGTTTACATATCCGTTATTAGTTGTGAAAAATTGAGCCTTTTCTTGACTCTTTGAAATTTCAAAAAATTGAGATAGGTGGTGTGGCTGGTAAAGCGACGGTATAATGTAATAACTTCTAATTTTGAGTATTATGCAAGAAAAATGAGATACTTTTTAGCATTTTGCTAGTGCAACTGTAGTTTTTTAAATGTTAAACATATTTTTTAAGAAAATAAACACATCCATAATTGAAAATATATTCTCAAGGATTAGTTGTGTTTTGTTTATATCTACAATTGCTGATATTTATGAAAATTTCTATATCTCTTACAAAGGGGATAATAAAAAATAATAACTCTCGTGGGAAATAAAAACTGTGGTCTAAAATGTCATACATTAAATTCAGTATCAAATTTTCGCGTAGCAATTTCTTGTAAAAAGTCATAATATATAACAAAGAAGCATCTTTTAGAAAATTGATATTAATGTAGTTATCATATTAATATACATTGTAAAGACTTCGAAATATATTTCAAGAAGTGAATTATGAGTAAGATAATTTACATGTAAGAAGAATATAAATTCTGGAGTATTCATGAATATAAATTTTGGAGTACTTTTAGGCATTATTGATGATTTTCTTATTTTTTCAACAATACTGAAATGTTTTCTTTAATATCAAAAATCTAAAAAATAGCAAATTCAGAGTTTCACAGTACATTAAGCATTTTAAACGCAATAAGCATTAAATCATTTCACAGCACATCCATAAAATTCCCATAAATTTATAAAAAGTCACAAACTTTGAAAAAAATTTTCATTTGGTAGTTATATAAAAATAAGTACCAAATTCATCATTATTACGCTAATGTAATCTTTAAAAATGTCTAATATTTATGACTATTTACGAGGCCAATTTCTGATTAAAATTCTTCCGCTGAAGTAATTTTACTGTACCAGAATAAAATCGACATATATTTCTAATTCTAAAATAATATTATATAAGCGTATGTAAAGATTATGCGGAGTTAGTGGAAAATTTATTCAAAAAATCCAAATGATGTATGTTTCTTTATAGAAAATTAAATGAGCATATCAGAGTTGGCTATATTTATTAAAATTCGCAGACTGAAAACAATATCTAAGGGAAAACGAACGCGAAAAATAAATTGCTTGTATTTTGCACTAAAGCCACCACGATAAGAAAAAAACTATAACATTTAACTGAAAGCAACCGTTAAAATAAATCATCCATTCAAGTTATTCTACTGCGAAACATTAAATGCAGTCAACTTTACTGCTAAACAATAAACAAAAACTGCCTGTTTTAGGGAGATCACCGCTTTATCAGCAAATCTCCCCGTATTCAAACATTCGAAAGAAATAGCGAACGATCAATCCTTCCTGTTTGCGGAATCCAAAGGTAGGTTCCTTTTTATACAGTAAGACATGCACATTACCTAATAAAGTTAACCGTTGCTGTTTGGAAGAATAAAACGTTCAGAGAGATAAAAGCCAAATTCCCATTCGTTTTTATTTGCCCTACTAGGATGGTATTGCACATAACTTCCTGAGCCACGAGGATTCTCTTGCTTTTCTTCTTTCTTGGAACATGAATAAGTAAAGACCGGCAGGGAACCACTGCTACACTGTCTTTCGGGATCCACTGACAGCCATAGTGGCGCAAGTAAAGAATTCCATCTAAAATGGTAGTGGAATGTGACTACTGTTTTTATGTTATTTATCATTTATTTATTATTATTGAATTTCTGTTGCATATCCTGCCCCCCCCAAAAAAGTCATCAAGTGGTGTATATAAGAAAGTTTATACAGTTACTGATATGCAAGTACTGTTTTATGTTATTTATAATTAATTTATTTACTACTGAGCTTGAGTTGCTTCTCCTGCCCTCAAAAAATATACAGAAGAAAGTTTACACAGTTTCCAGCAAGTAAGCTCTGTTTTGTGATAATTATAATTTATTAATTTATTGTTGAACTTAAGTTGCATCTCCTGCCTGCTCTCCCCCGAAAAAAAATGCAACACCTGGTGTACAGAAGAAAGTTTATACAGTTACTGGTATTTAAGTACTGTTTTATGTTATTTATAATTAATTTATTTACTATTGAGCTTGAGTTGAATCTCCTGCCCCCAAAAATACAGCCCGAGGTGCACAGAAGAAATTTTATATAATTTCTAGCATGCAAGCTCTGTTTTGTGATAATTATAAATTATTAATTTATTATTGAACTTAAGTTGCCTCTCCTGCCTACTCCCCTTCTAAAAAAATGCAACACGTGTTGTACAGAAGAAAGTTTATACAGTTACTGGTATGTAAGTACTCTTCTGTGTTATTTATAATTTCTTTATTTAATATTGAGCTTAAGTTGCATCTCAAGAAAGCTTATACAGTTTCTGGCATGCAAGTTCTGTTTTGTGATATTTATAATTGAACTTGAGTTGCATCTCCTGCCCCCCCCTCCTAAAAGAAATGCAGCACGTGTTGTACAGAAGAAAGTTTATACAATTACTGGTATGTAAGTACTGTTCTGTGTTATTTATAATTTTTTTATTTATTAATGAGCTAAAACGTTAAGAATATCTTGTGGCTCGAATTTAAAGCCTTTTTTCGTGTAAATAAGGTCCTCATCCACACATAAAATCTTCCAGGCATAAGCATCAAACCATTAGTGTAAGTAACTGTAATACTAAAGCATCGGTTGAGCAGCATGGGTAAATTTATGTTGCTGAATACATCTGATTTTGTATTGATAGTAATGAGGCATTTTTCTTTCGATTTTTGTTCAGAACTCTTTTGTAATTCCATATGAAGTGAAGGATCACGTATGCTGTAACTTCTACGAGTACTTTCTATGGATATTTCCTCCATTGCTAATGTAGTAGATTCCTGAGTTTCTATGGGAACAAGCTTCTTTTCCCATTCGAGTACAATGGGTAACGCGGTATCTTTAAAGTTTATCATTTTCGTTCCGGAGCAGTAACTAGCACTATCTCTAATCTTTTAAAGTTCCATATTTTCGAAAATACTATCAGAATTCGTACTGATAAATATGTAACTTTATTACATAATCGGCATACGAAACTGTAATTTTTGTTCTTCTTATCCTGCTAAATACATGACCCAAAAGGACTCAAATAACATTTTGACTGGTATCTGGCTCCATCCTTTACAGATGAGTAATTCATTTTTTCTAATTATTTGTAACAAAATGATATTTCAACAATCACATAGAGCAAAGCAAAAATAAAGTAATTTTTTGTTACATTTTCTACATGTTAGAAAGCATGAACTGATGTTGAATAAAACCAAAAATTATAACTTTTTCATCACCAATGCGATCATTTGGTAAAAAAAAGATAACGTATCTACTAGCATAAAGAGGAGTAATCACATTTTGAGTTTATTTGCTAAGTCACAAATTTTAGCCAAAAAGGTTGTTTCTTCAAGATATTATTCCTAATTACGTAATATTCATTTTTTTGATAATACCAAAGTGGGAAAGAAATGGTCTGCTAGAAATAATAATTATTCATTTCTAACCTGCTTAATATTGCGTTGTTTTCATTGAAAGATTCACTTTATTAATATCTATTTCAATTTTAGGATATAAAATGAATACTGGCAAACATTCCATTTCAGTTCAATTTAGGAGCAGAGAACGCCCCGGTTACATAGCATTTCCGAACTAATCATTAACATTCCTAACAGATTACTGTGGGAAGTGACAGTCTATTAGAGCTAATGATGTGATTTAGGATACGTTTCTGTAATTTATACCAATTACAGTTCAATAATCCATATGTTAGTTCCAGCTTTAAATTAATTATCTCCAGGAAGAAGTAATGGCAATTGCTGCACATCATTACAGAAACATTAGAATTTGATGCTCTTCTGAACGGAACAAAAAGTTTAACCTTTTAATTAATAAGTTGAATATATATATATTTTATTTTCCGTGAAAAATAAAAGCATATAAATCTACTAAATTATCAAAAATAAACAAACATTTATGTTATAGAGATATTACATGTTATGTTATAGATTACGTTATAGTAAGTGAAAATATACATCTATATTTCAAAGATTTTATATACATGAAATTAAGGTCGTTATAATAATAAGTATGTCATAGCAATGGTTTAAAAGCATAAAAAATGGCAACAAACGTATTAAAAATGCACCCGTACATTTTGCAGATATTCAAACATATATATTTTGGAGAAAATATAAATATACATATAAATTTTTCAAATTTTACATATATGAGCTTAAAAAGAGATTACTCTTATATGCATATCGAAGCAACGGGGATTTGGCCGTATGGTGTTAGATTTCAGGAATGGAAAATTGCAACTTCTGATTAAAAACCAGACATAGAATTTTATATGGGCATGTTGTATGTAAAATTTACTACTGTGAGTTAAATATCTTCACGTTGCTGTGGTGTGAAAGTCTGTTGTGAGGCATTTTCATTTTAGAGGCCATTCTCCTCATTTGATTGCTGTTCAAAATTATGATTTTTGTCCTAATAATTTCCTCTTATATCTTGAAAATTCAGCATTAATCTATCGAGAACATATTTAACCAGTGCGCGTTGCTTTTGCATTTCTATATATTTGTATATTTGGATTTTTTCTCTTTTGGTACCTGTGCTAGTTAACACTTCGTATGCAAGATTTACACTGATAACTTAAAGTTCTTCCATTCCCCTCCTTGAATGACGCAGTTTTTCAGAAGAAAAAGAAAACGCTTTTCAGAAGAAAAGAAAACGAAGAAAAGAAAGAGCTTTTAAAAACAATTTGACCCATTTAAATCTTTTTTCCAATAGTTTTTAAATATTTCTACAGTTTTTAAATATTTCTACTCCTATTTTCTTATAGTTTTTTTTTCTTTTTGAAGGTCCACCCCAGGACCCCGCATTCCCACTCACATTCATTCAAAACTGATCAGGAGCGATCCTCACTCCAGGAACGGGGATGTGACGTGGCGTTGTGGTAGTATATAAGCTAAATTGAATTTACATTCTCTTAAAATCTACGCCATAAAAGGGCCGATTATGTATGTTTGTCGGATGGTATTGAACAATGAGTCTTCAAAAGTGATAATTGTTAAATTTTAGAATGTAAAAAAATTATGATTCAACGATTAGTAAAAGAATACAAGATTAAGAATGAGCTTCCGAGCATGAAAATTGACTTTCCCCACTGAGCATAATCTCTCGAAAAGGTAATAATTAATGGTAAATAAAATATATCAAAAACGGCATCCGGTCAACGGACGTTCGATATTTCGTTTGTAAAATTGATCTTTTAGAAAAATTCTAGTTTGGAAGAAACATTTTTCATTGACCATACTGAATGTGGAATTATCATGAACTCTATTGTACATCTAAACATCACCTTTCATACCCACTTAAATCTTAAGTTCAGACAAAATTCTTGTCTAAAATTAGAAATCACGTCAAATCTCTACAATGAGAAAAATCTCAAAGAGCGTGTTGTTATAATATTTAACCCTTTCACACCGATCCAGACGGTTCCGAACGGTCTAGAAATGTCCCATTAACAACGACGAAGGCCGGTCTGAGGCGATTGGCTTGTTTTGAGGAGAGGTGAGTTTCTGAGATCGCTTAGGATATAAGCGCGGTGGGTGTCGAATTAACTTTGCCCACAACAGCCCATTTCCATGCGCCTTAAGGGAAGGTTACAGCAGGGGGTGGGAGGTGAGGTAAATGACCACCCAGGTTGGGAGAGTCTAATTCATGTCGCATCCTCCCCAAAAGACCCGGTTTAAAAGGGGCTAGAAGAAAAAAAGACGCCTCGGGATTAAAAAGTCAAAGAGTTTTTAACTAATATATAAATGTGCCTATTTCAAATATATCTTTACAAAAATCGAAATAATTGGTTACGTTCATTCGGTTAGAGCTAGAAAAGATAAAGACGTAAGCAAAATATTTCACAAGTGCATCTTTTACAAAGGACGTCGGGAAAAATAAATACTAAAAATAATTCTGGAAATATCTAATTTATTGAAGATAATGCTATTATTGATGACAGTAAATAACTTGGGTACTTTGGTAATTAAGTAAGTATACTTTGCTTAAGGTGGACGACAGCTGTAATGCAGCTTCTTGTTTAAAAATGGAAAATAATATTTAGGATTATAAAGCAAGAAAAATTGTTTAATTTTATAACTGAATTTTATATCTTATATGTTATTTTTAAAATTTAAGTAAATGCCATTATGTTACAAAAAAGAATATCATAAAAGTGCATGTCTCTTTGAAAGGAAAAGAATATAAACATCATATGGTGTGTGCGAATTTGAATTCTTGCTGAAAATACGAAGTGTACCTTCAAATATTAAAATTCTTCAGCTTGCAATAGAAGCTTTCTCTGATGTAGAAAGAGAGAATTTTTCTTCATATACTCTCACGGAAAAGC
The DNA here is from genome assembly GCA_013235015.1 of Araneus ventricosus. Classification (NCBI taxonomy): domain Eukaryota; kingdom Metazoa; phylum Arthropoda; class Arachnida; order Araneae; family Araneidae; genus Araneus; species Araneus ventricosus. The sequence goes on from BGPR01003023.1 coordinate 144,444, forward strand.
TAAGGTGACAAGATGCCATCTCTCTTCTGAAAAGGGACACTTTCACCTTTCATCTAAAAAGGTGACACAAGATTCAAGATTGACAAACCTTTTAGAGCTTTTGTCCTTGGGGCAGAAGAAAATAAAAAATAAAATACTGGCCTCCTTTCTTTTATATTTGTAGAATAACATCACCATAAAAGTTTGGAAATGAAGCTGTCTCCCCCCTTTCAAGGCTTAGTTTGCTTTACTCTTTCTTTTGCCTAACAAAATGCAACAGAAAATAAATAAATCTGAACTCTTATAGAGGATAATAAAAGACATTTTTAGATACGAATATCCTTGTTCCATATTTGAATGAGGTTGTGTTATAATTCATATACTAATATGCTATGAAATATTTATATATATATATATAGATTATTTATCTAAATATAACGGTGGTTCTAACTTATTTACGATAGTTGATAGCAATCCAATTACAGGCAATATTTAAACATGCGTTTAGTAATTATCGGAAAGAAATTCTACTACCATCCTTTTATATACTTTAACGTTGTGGGCCTTTAGATTATTTCCAAAAGGTGAAAAATCTTTTCATTAAGAAATAGCAGCTAAAAATAGTTTTAAAAATAATTGAAGCAATGGATTTAATCTGTTATATATATCTTACTCTTCCTATTTTCCGTTTTTATGATGATTCTTATTATTGCTATTATGACTCGCTTTTTTTTACTTCAAGTTCTTTTATTTACTTTGCTTTTTTTCTGTCTATTAATAACATAAATGCTTGAAAAAATTTTGAATCCTCTCCAGTATTTCAGTTATTTCAAAGCTTTCTTTTCAATTGTTTTTATCAACCCGGAAAAAGTTTCCTGGTCAACAGAAACATATTGTATGGATCGAAGCAGGTGAAATTATTCCGAGAGCCGTGTTATTTTTTTTCTTAATCGAAAAAGAATAATTCTGCTATGTTTAGAAAGTAATAGAATGGTGACAGTACACACCTGCTAAAACGACATTTTTTGTAATAGAGAATGTTATTTCTATACGTTTTTTTTTCGGAGTTCGAATAAAAAGGTTTGAACAGATTGTTCTTCTCGTATAACTGTTCTTTTGGAAATTTGAGCAATGTGGTCTTCTCTCTCTCTCTTTTTAAAAACAGTATTTCAGCTAATTCCCTTTGAATCAGAAATCATCTCTGGATAAATTAGCTCAAGGAAGATAATGTTACTCAACATGCTTTGCAATCAATATTTTTAATATATCATCTCTTAAAAAGCAACACCACCTTCCTCAATTTTTTGAAATTTCAAAGAGGTAGAAAATACTAAATTTTTCACAACCAATAACGATTGTTGTTTTAATTTTTTTCACATCTGATAGGAACATGCTGCCTTATATTTTTAAGAAAGGAAATGAATATTTCAGTTATCAAACAAGGAAATGAATCGATAAATGGTTTCACTCATTTGGATTTATTATTACGCAACAAAGATAGACTTTATATTATTAAGAGACTTGGAAACTTCAAGTAAAGTCTGATATATTTAAACCAAACAGTTGTCAAGGCAGTTAAAAAGCAATGCATCCCCAGAAAGTGCACTTCAATTTAACCGTCATTTTTCTGAATAGAATTTATAACAAAATATTTTCATCGAATTTTGAGAGATAAAAATTATCCTATAATTCATAAACGTATGACAAAATAGAAATTGCAATTAAATAAAAATGCTTTCTTGAATGAATTTATTTCCATTCGTACATAGCAAGTCAGTATATATAAACATTACAGATGTTATACAAATACAAATCTTTAAAATCTTTGCCAATGGAGGTTTCCATAGGCATCCTCAAACATAATAAATTAAAACCATCTAAATTTTATTTTAGCGAAAAATCTATTTTTGAAAATAAACTGAAATTATTCATGTGTATTTATTTAGAGAAATGTATAAAACTTATTTGCAAAAAGAGAATGAGTGAAATAAAAAAGGTTCTTTGATCAGGAATGGTTTGGTTAATTCATCCTGTTACTTAACACGTTCATCGACAAGAATAAACTTTATTCGGCATCAATATTTGCTACTGAATTTTCTCTAAGACATACTTTAATGTAATTGAATGTGAAGAGGGAAATATATGTCTCTGAATCAAACTGACAGGATTAATATTACTACTGTAAATATCATGCCAGTTCCATGTTACTTCATGTATGTAGCATTACTTTTACTATTACTGGTTTATTTCTCACTTTCAGAAGGAGAAACTTTTACTTAGATTTCCAACTTCTGCAACAACAGAAAAATATGTTACATAATCACACTTGCATTTTACACATAATTTGACTCAATACAGTATTTCTTATAAGACAGATTTGCATAAGTTCTAAAAATTTTTAATCATATTTATCTAATAAGAAGTATATGATGCAAATGGCATAAAACCTTAATTTTATCCGTGGTAGTGATTTTTTAAAATTTATTATTCTGTCAGAAGATAAACTTACAAAAACACCCCATGGCATCAAAATCTCCACAGATCGGAATTTTTGGTCAAATATTTTTTTAAATTTAAAGGGATTTGAAACTGAAACTTCGATTATAAACTCCCGGTTCTATTTCAACTTCAAGGAAAATGTTAAGATATTTGTAAAGAATCCTGGTTTATACAAAATATCCTAAAAATTAATCATTGTGGGCATTCTCTTTGTGATGCACATATTTTATATGATGAGTTTTTCAAGATAACTGACAGCTTAACCCTTTAAAATGTCGTGGTAAGTATACTTGCCATCAAATTCATAAATTTTTAAATGCATTTTTTAAAGTTGGCTTAAGTTCTCGCCTAATTTTTGGATGAAACAAAAACATGGATTTTCCAATTTCTTTTCTCAAACTATAGCCAAGTGTCTTGACTTTGTAATTAATTATTAATTAATAAAATTAATTAATAAAAATATTATCATTCAATAAGCTAAATGAATTTACTTTCTTAAATTAATTTCAAGCCCAAAGTTATTTTATTATACCGCTACTGGTAAAAAATAGCCCTTTAAAGGGTTATATGATTCCATTAACCTGAAATAGTATATTTCGAGAGTCAAATGACTACGGTAGTATAGTGGTAAAAGTCTCGACTTCAGGAACGTAGGGTCCCATGTTAAACAACAAATACCACCAAAGATCAATTGTGTATGTGAGCATAGTTCATGCTGAATCCACAGGATCCAATTTCATACCGTTGGCGTGGCATGGAAGTTAGAGAGAGGTGTGTTGCTCAGGTTTCGTTCACGTCATCTGACCCTTATTCCACGATTGGAGCCTGTCGAATGAACTAACAGCATCCGAACGTGGCAATAACGTAAATAAGCTAAACTCGGATTATTCCAATTACATTCTGTTTTCAAAAATAAAGATGAAATTTAGGTAATATAACTAATGAAAAAATACCTTATTAAACATTAAGTGGCCATTTATTTTTTCCCTCAAAAAGAGACATTTTTTAATTTTTAGGTAATATTATGTGAATTCAAGAAAACACATATTTCTTCAGTTTTTTTATTATTTATTAATGAAGAACAGGAATAAACATGAGAAAATAAATAACTCAAGTGGTATTGAAATTTTAAAGAACACATTTTTGCTTCAGTATATCTGGTGTTGATGTCAAAAAAAGAATGTAATTTCTTGGCAGGATTTCTTAAAATTTACTTTAGAAATTAACATTCCTTTAATAACTGCGACTATCAGCTCTGTTTTTTAGCTCGTCCACAATTTATATAAGAAAAAAGACCCTTTCTACAGGTGCATTGGTGTCGGGCAGACACAGAATATATTCAATAACTATACGTTCGTATGATTTAAGTTATTGAGTGAAAGTGTTTGAACTGTTCCCCCCAACGAATTTCGGTTTAAATATTCCCAGTGTTCCATTCTGTCACTTCATGCTGTGTGATGAAGTTAGAACTAAGTTCGAGATAGGAGGCTTCTGACCAAGTTACATGTATGGCCGACGTAGAGCGTATGCTCCGTCATCACCGGGCTACTAGACAATACCATCGGATTTTTTTTTACTTTATTTTTGACAGCTTCTTGTATGAAATTGTTATCGTGGGTTGCTCTCTTTCTGAAAACGGGACATTTGGGCTTCCAGAAGCTGTGCTTAGGGACAACGGGACAGGTTACCGAAAAAACGGGACGTATGGTCACATTATGTAAAGCACATGTCTGCCACTGCCAACCCTGGAGTAACAAATTCCAGCGATCCCTAAGTATAAATAACAAAACAGAACCAAAAAAACCAGTCCCACGATTTTTAGGATGGTTGCGACAATAATCGTCAAAATAACCTGTTGTAATACATTATCAATTCTTCTTCATCGTCGCATCGAACAACACGAACAGCCCCGAATCATGGAGCTGCAACTGTATGAAGCAATATAGCTGAAGGAAACATTCTGCCCTTTCACTGCACTCATATGATAACTCCTCTTGTATATATCAGATATTATACTCGGATGCACTTTTCATTATATTCTTCTTTGTCCATGTATAATTATGATCCCTTTTATGTGTTTTTATTTCTCATGATGTAATTTTTTTTTGTGCTTTTGCTTTTCAATAAAGTTTCACACATACTCATCCAACCAACAGTTAGCCGTTTAGGCTCCGAGTTTGGGGGTGTGCTGTGGTGTTATGTAACATTCCGTTAGGCGTGAGTTCTTTATGACTCATATTAATAACTGCGATCTTTGAGATCGCATGCTTGTTTCTTTATCTACAAATTTGTTATCGTAATACCTGAAATGTTTTCATTTTTGAATATGTCATTCATGTTAGTACAATCTTGCAAACAATTAATAAATAAATAAGTCAGAAATAAGGGAAATATAGTAACTTTAATTAAAATATCATTAAATTTACATATCCATTAAATAATGCCAAAATAACTACAAATGAGAAGCATTTGACTTTGGTTTGAAAATAAACTTGTGTATATTTATGAATCAGTTAAGAATAAAAGCAGAACATTGACACTCTGACTCCTAAGCCGGCCGTAACCGGCCATGCAACTTCTATACTAGTGGGGCGGATTTCGATCGGTTGATGTTCCGAAAGGGGGGAGAAGACAGTTGGGCGAGTGGTCATTAAAGAGACCCTTAGGGGAAAGATAAGAGATGAAAGGCCTGCCATTCATATCTCCCACCACCTGCAGTGAGGAGAAAAGGGGGGACGGGGCGGACGAATCTACTCCACAGATCAATTAGTAAGCAAATCTCCGTATACAACTGTACTCAGATTTTGAAAACTCTTAGTAGTCAGAGGGTTAAAAGATATGGAAACAAAAAATATCTCTACTTAAAATCAGTTACAAAATAATTGCATTTTAGCAATAAGTTTTGCATATTGCATCACTATCTTCTATAAAAACATAAGTGTCAGAAGACGAGGCATAAATTTCGTTAGAATCTTTCCCTGGACTTTTCTCATGGTCGATATAGCTTTCGATAGAGTATGTACTCATGAGAACAAGAAGGAGATACACTTTCAAGTAATTATATTTTCAATTTTGATAAAATGGGAAATGGTAGCCAAGTATTCTGGTTTCTAAATAATTGTATGTGTTCTATGAGTAATCATTTAGCCAACTGGCGTTCATTCTGTTTTTATTGCTAAAAAATAGAATCTGTCTATTTATTTCGGAGTTTCTTAGAAAAGTATAAAAAAGCTTTAAGGTTGTACTTTTTTATTGGAGGTCATTTGTGTGCATACTTTGTTAGATAATCCAGTTTTTATTTATTTATTTTACCACAACGGCACAGCCTAGCCAGAGGGTGTAAGGCACTAACTCGGACGGCGGGAAGTACAAAACAACCTTAAAACAGAGAGAAAAACATCACATCATATAACAATACAGAATATCAAAACTGAATTACGTTGTAAGCAAAAAAGCTACAACAGAAGAAACGGTTCTGAACAACCAAGCAGAAGACAAAGGAAGTGACAAAAAATTCATGAAACAACATCAAACAGTAAAACAGAAAACAAAAGATAAAAAAAAATAAAAATTAAAATAGAACTTAGGATATTAAACACATGACTGCATGTGTAACAATTCAATAGAAAACATTTAAAATTTTATATTCCAAGAAGAAATAAAAAAAACGCATATAATTTACAGTTACAATGATATATTTTTTGACGTTTCATCAGTCAGAAAGCTCACTACAAATGTAATCGGAAATCCTAAAACTCTCCTTCAGTTTCGAAAATATGTATTTATTGTTAATTAATATTTTAATCCATGTGGTTTTGTTTACGTCAGTAGGTATATTTAAATGAAATAATTTAGTAAAAGTACGGTAAAAAACTAGTGGGCTACATCACCTTGTGAACTGCATTTAAAATTTGGTGTGCTGGATAATCCAAAATGGCCTAATTCGATTATTAAAATATTTACTTTATGAGTTTATTTAAGAGTTTTCCCTATAAGTACAAGATACCTTGCAATATTCATACGATATTTTTAAGATGTATGGCATTCAGAATAACGTGGCAACATCGTGGCGATATCATAGAATATCTTCTGGTAGCAGGGTTATGACCTACAATTCCCATGAAGACTTAATGTTGACGTTCATTACATCAAAAAAGGATTATTTATTCCATTCTGCCAAAATATTCGGGAATAACAGGTATTATATATAGAAAAAAAAACATAATACGATTTAGAAAGGAGGTTACTTTCTGAAGTTGTTTGTACATGCTATCTTTCTAACAGCTTAGCAAATATTATTTACTAGAATATTTGTTCCCGCCTAAGATGGGCTTTTAGCTTGCTATCAATATCTCAGATCTGATTGTCACATATTTACTAACGAAAGTTATTGAAGAAAATCTCATGCAGATTGCCAGAGTGCCTAAGAAACAAAAAAAAACATGAAAAACAGAACTGATGAATCAATTGACACTAACTCTAGCTTTTTCCGAGTAAAAATAATACCCAATAGAAAAAAATCCATTACCAAATACAGAATAAAAAAATGATGAATGCAAATCTTTAAGTAAAAGGAGACTTTTTCACTATAAGAACGGTTAATGAATATTCAATTCCAAAATTAAGTACGGAAAAGAAAGAAACTTTTAACAAAAACAACGTAAAATAAAAAAAGAAAGGAAGCTCCTAAACTCGGCTAAAAAAACAAAAAATAGCAATAATGTCCGTTGGATACTTTGAAGATCTTATAATTTAGCAAAACGCAACACTCAGACAAAAAAAAAAGCAAACACAAAACGCTCGAGTTTCTGTTTCAAAGATAATGCAAATTCATTTCCCCTCTCAAAACCCGCAATGACATCTACCACTTTCCAAATTCTAAGAAACCTCTCCCCTGTTCCCCACACCCTTCTGGGCTAGTCACTCTAACGAAGAAAGCGCGCTTTGCGGTTATGAAATA
>BGPR01003024.1:1880-40430 GCA_013235015.1 Araneus ventricosus
GGTCGTTTCGCAGAGACAGCCTCCGGTCGATTTTTTTTTTGCCATTACCGGTCTCATTCTCTCATCTTTAGTGTTTTTGTCACTGACCGGAAAAATACCTCATATTGTTCTTTCTTTTTCACCTTAGGCCCTCTCCCTCCGGTAGGAAGTGGGATCAACAATCTTGAAGGATTTTACACACTCATGATCATTATAAAATTTGTAATATTAAATGAAGCACCGCTGAAAGAGTAATTAACATCATTGTGTTGTGGGAAAACATACTGATACAGATATATGCTACGAAATAAAAGCTAAATAAAATTACTGCCTTTCTGTTAATATTCAAAGAAAACAATATTTTCACCATAACTTTCACAATGGTAAAAATACCAGAATGAAGGATTTGATAAAACGATAAATGGTTTGAATTGTATTACAATAACAGAAAGCATTGTTACAAATTGTGTATGAAATAAATTTGAAATGTTTATTAAATTAAGAAAAAAAACCGAATAAAATTTAATTTGAAATCATTAAAAAGATAATTTTCTGCTCTTTAAGATGGTATGTAAATAATCTACGTGCAATACATTTTTTCTGAAATTATTGACGAAACACTGAGATAAAACGCCGAAACTTGGCTTAGTTTTCGTTATTTAATTTAAAATCGTAGGAAGAAACTTTTTAAAGTTTGAAAAAGTAGAATTAATCTAAGAACGGACCCCAGAATGGCACGTGGAAATTTTATGTCAAGTCTATTCTCCGTTTAGGAGGAGTTCTTGTGACAGATAGACCGTTAGAACACCTTTTTTCCCCATTCCTTTTTCGTCTTCCTACGATAGGAACCGGACTAAACAGTCATGAAGACATAGCACACACTCATTAGGATCAGTTAAAAATTTGTGAAAATTAAACAAAACATCGAGAGAATAATTCACTAACGACATTGGATCACTGTGTAACCGTATTAAAAGTTGCCAACGCTACGACAACCGTAAACCGGAAGTAAAAAGTCTTCTTTGTTGTTTATGCTCAAAGAAAACAATATTTTATTATATTAACTTTAACACTGGCAAAAGCCCGCGCGCAAAACAGTAATTTGGCTTGAATTTATTTCTATAAGAATAAAAAGTATTGTTTGAAATTGCGTTAAAAATATATTTTTAAACCTCAATAAAAATGAGAGAAAACACTTCATCGCAATGGAATTAATATCATTAAAAAGATAATTTTCTGTTCTTTAAAATGGCTCAAACATAATTGTCCTGTAATAAGTATTTCAGAAGGTATTGCCAAAAAACGTCTGAGCATTAGGCTTAACAGCGGCTAATTTTCGTTAGTTAATTAAATATCTTAAGAACTAATTAACTCTGAAAGTTGAAAATAACACCGTTGACCTAGAAATGTTCTCTAGAATGTCGTGTGCAAATTTCATGTCGCTACGTTTCACCGTTTAGGAGGAGTTCTTGTGACCGACAGACGGACGGATACATGTATTTTCTGCTTTATATTATAGACTAGCTGATATACCCGGCGTAGCTCGGGATAAAAAATATTTTCCAGTTCAAGTACTTATAACTCTTTCAATTTACTAAAAGTTATTTTCGCGGAAGCGTCTTTCGTTAATTTTCGTTAATGAACTGACCCGTTGAACCATCAGCAAAACACCCTTCTTCTTTTTCTCTCCTTAGTTTGAACCACCTAGCAAGAATCTCATTGTCCTTCGTATTCCATTTTTCCCCTCCCCATCATTGCTACGGCAACAGCAGAAACTCTTTCATATCTTGGATTTTGACTTAGACTTACGTCTCTTCATAGTGGTCTATTGGTGTAAAATTTGGTGCGGGAAAGGAAAAAATTATGACGCTTTTCGTGATATTTTTAAAAGCTTATAGCTCCGCAACCAAATGACATAGAGAGTTTTAGTTTCATTTAAAGAGAAAGGTTGACATTGAAGATTGCAAAAATAATTTTAGAATTTGGAATTACGGTTTAGTCACAGTCGAGCTTCAAAGTTGGTGAAAATCACTGAAAATTTGATGACGTCACAGCGACCGACGCTCGCGTATGCAGACTATCCAATTACATTTTTCAATTTATTCATCGATCTTAAGTTCAAGCGAAATATTACTCAAAAATTGCTGAATTACGTCGAAATTTCGTGGTACAGTTAAACGCTTATAGCTCCTCAACCAAATAACATAAAGAGTTGATTTACGATTCACGTAACAGAGAAAGGTAGACATTGAAGATTGCAAAAATAATTTTAGAATTTGTGATTATGGTTTAGTCATAATCAATTTGCAAAATTGGTGAAAATCACGAAGAATTTTGATGACGTCACAGCGACCGACGCACGCGAACGCATCGGTTGTGAGCGGTATATTAACAGGATTTTAACAGATCAATAATTAATTCATTTCAGATTAATTAATTCGTTCAGTTTAACTCATTTAACAGAGGAAGGTCGTAGAGCATAGGTCAAAGTCACATAGAGCTACTTTAGTCATAGTTGAGTAATCGATTAATTAACTGTCCTTAATTAATTATTATTAACAATTGTTGATTTAATTGAGCTGTCCTTTCCAACGATTTAATTGAGTTGAGTTGGATTTAGTTTCATTTAACTGAGGAAGGTCATAGAGCATAGGTCATATGTCAAAGTCACATATAGCTACTTTAGTCACATTGGACAACTTTAGACTTAGAAAATCACAGTTGAGTAAGGTAAGTAAGTCTATGCCCCTCAAACCCAGCGGCCGTTTCGCAGAGACAGCCTCCAGTCGATTTTTTTTTTGCCATTATCCGGACAACAATTCTCTTATCGTTAGTGTTTTTGTCACTGACCGGAAAAAAACCCTCATATTGTTCTATCTTTTTCACCTTAGGCCCTCTCCCTCCGGCAGGAAGTGGGATCAACAGTCTTGAAGTATTTTACACACTCATTATGATCATTATAAAATTTGTAAAATTCAATGAAGCTCCGCGGAAAGAGAGTAATTAACATCATTGTGTTGTGGTGCAAACATACTGAAACAGGTATATGCTACGAAATAAAAGCTAAATAAAATTTCTGCCTTTCTGTTCATATTCAAAGAAAACAATATTTTTATCATAACTTTCACAATGGTAAAAATACCGGAATATAGGATTTGATAAAACAATCAATGGTTTGAATTTTATTACAATAACAGAAAGCATTGTTACAAATTGTGTATGAAATAAATTTGAAATGTTTATTAAATTAAGAAAAAGAACGAATAAAATTTAAATTGAAATCATTAAAAAGATAATTTTCTGCTCTTTAAGATGGTATGTAAATAATCTACGTGCAATATATTTTTTCTGAAATTATTGACGAAACACTGAGATAAAACGCCGAAACTTGGCTTAGTTTTCGTTATTTAACTTAATATCTTAGGAAGTAATTTTTTAAAGTTTGAAAAATTAGAATTAATCTAAGAACGGACCCCAGAATGGCACTTGGAAATTTCATGTCAAGACTATTCTCCATTTAGGAGGAGTTCTTGCGACAGATAGACAGTTAGAACATCTTTTTCTTCCCATTCCGTTTTCGTCTTCCTACGATAGGAACCGGATCTACAGACACACTCATTAGGATCAGTTTAAAATTTGTGAAAATTAAACAAAACATCGAGAGAATAATTCACTAACGTCATTGGATCACTGTGTAACCGTATTAATAGCTGTCAATGATACGACTACCGGTAACCGGAAGTTAAAAGTCTACTTTGTTGTTTATGCTCAAAGAAAACAATTTTCTTATATTAAGTTTAACACTGGCTAAAGCCCGCGCGCGAAACAGTAATTTGGCTTGAATTTATTTCTATAAGAATAAAAATTATCTTTAGAAATTTCGTTCAAAATATATTTTAAAATCCTTAATAACATTCAGAGAAAACTCTTTATCGCAATGGAATTAATATCATCAAAAAGATAATTTTCTGCTCCGTAAAATGGCATAAAAATAATTGTTGTCTAATAAATATTTTAGAAGTTTTTGGCAAAAAACGTCTAAGCATTAGGCTTAACAGCGGCTAATTTTCGTTAGTTAATTAAATATCTTAAGAACTAATTAACTCTGAAAGTTGAAAGTAGCACCGTTGACCTAGAAACGTTCGCTAGAATATCGTGTGCAAATTTCATGTCGCTACGGTTCACCGTTTAGGAGGAGTTCCTGTGACCGACAGACGGACGGATACATGTATTTTCTGCTTTATATTACAGATATATACAGTGGCTCCCAAAAGTTTTCGAACACTTACGATTTTCAATGAAATAGAACTCTATCCATTAATTAAAATTAATATTTCAGAATAGGTATTTAATAATAAGATCTGTAATCTATTCTCAACAACACTACATGAAATATTTTAAAAACATAGTAAAAATTTATTTTTAAGAAATCAATAATCAAAAAGTAACAAAAACTTTATCTCACAAAAGTCTTCGTACACTGAAATGTTTTCGGATAAATTCATAATTTAAATTATAGTCTGTCGCTTTATTTTTTTTGCATTGTGGGGGCATTTAAAAAATCGTTTGGCTTTAATTTTTGCTTGATTACACCGTAATATTCTATCTATTATTTAGAAATGATTCGTAGTCATAAAGAAACAATCAGCATTCGAAAATTGATTATTTTTCGTCAAAGTAGTGGTAATTCAGTTTGGAATATCGCTAAATTAGTTAATTTATCCCATGCTACAGTGCAATATGTGATAAAGCGCTTTAAAGAAGAAGATCGGATCGAAAACAAGGTAAGAGAAGGTCGACCGGAAAAGTTAACAAAACATGATTTAGAGATTTATAATTAGAAAATTTGTGAAAAATCCACGTTTGAGTGCTTTAAAAGTTTCTGCAGAATTTAATGAAAAATTTTCTACTTCAATTTCACCTGAAACTGTTCGACGAGTTCTCAGATAAGCTAGATTAAATGGGTCTTCTGCCGGTAGAAATTTTTTTGTTAGTGCGAAAAACAGAAAGCTTAGGCTTTCCTTCGCAAAATCAACGTTAAATAAACCCGAAACGTATTAGAATAATGTCTTGTTTGCAGATGAGAGCAAATCTAACATTTTTGGTTCCGATGGACGTATAATGGTATGGAGAAGAAAAAATGAGGAACTTAATCCCAAGAACTTAGTTGGAACTGTTAAGCATGGCGGTGGAGGTGTCCTTGTGTGGGGGTGCATGCCAGAATCAGTACTAAGTAATTTGGTATTTTTTGATGGCATAATGAATCATGATCTTTATTTAAATATTTTAAGAGGCAATTTAAAATTATCAGCCCAAAATTTGGGTATTGAAACAACTTTGTTTTTTATCAAGATAAAGATCCAAAGCACAGGGCTCTCAACGTTCGCCTCTGGTGTCTCTATAATTGTCTACAAAGTTTGAAAACACCACCTCAATCGCCAGATTTAAACACAATAGAACACATTTGGAGAAAACTAGAGGTTAGAGTACGAAAACACGACATTAAAACGAAAAGCGAACTAAAAACAGTAATGATGGAAGAATGGATGAACATTTATGCAGAAATTACAAAAAAAAACTAGTGAAATCTATTCCCAAACGTTTAAAAGCTGTTGTGGATGCTAAAGGATATCCTACTAAATATTAATTTAACGAAAAATTAGAATATTTACTAATATGTAGAGCTTTTTTTAAAGTGTACGAGGACTTTTGTGAGATAAAGTTTTTGTTACTTTTTGATTATTGATTACTTAAAAATAAAGTTTTACTATATTTTTACAATACTTCATGTAGTTTTGTTAAGAATAGATTATAGATCTTATTATTAAATACCTATTCTGAAATATTAAGGATAATCAATGGATAGATTGAAAATCGTAAGTGTACGAACACTTTTGGGAGCCACTGTATAATAAGTGTAAATGCATTTGTTTAGCATTTTTATCGAGCAGATAAAAATAAAAGTTTCACAGCGGAGCATAAAAGAAAAATATTGCTATATGTGGTCACTTACTGTTTGTTTTTTCTACACAAAATCTGTGCTGATAGAAGCAAGAAAGACGAGAGTACTAGAATGAAAAATTTTATGGTAACACATTAAAAAGCAAATTAAAAAAGATATTGAGAAATTCCTGTTAAATATGGCAATTAAATGTAGTTTGCATCTAGAGGCATTTAGTGAATATATACAAAAAACTTTATTAGATCCTTTTAACTGTAATTTTAAATCTAATGATTATATTAGATATATTGATATTAGAAAACAAATTAAAGAGTTGCAATTAAAATTTGTAATAGTCTATATAGACAAAGTGCCCAGTAACTTTCTATAATTTGTAAATATTATTACAAAAAAATACTTAATGATCATATTATTAACAGTGATATTTATAATGAGACAAAATTAGGTGAAATAGAAATTTCTAATAGAATTCAAGCCATCCTTAAAAAACTGGGAATTTATTATATTAAAAAAAATTTCCTCACATCTTTCTAACGCCAAAATTTCACAAGAGTCCTCTTAAATTTAGAAGTGTTACTAATGGCTGCAATACTTATATTACAAAATCTGGCAAACTCCTGCAAAAATACATACAGACAGTGATAGAGAATGTAAATAAGCAAAAAGATACAATTATAGTAAATAATAGAGTAGAGATATTAAATGTAATTAAAGATGTAGAAATAACTAGTGTACATACTTTTCACTTCCTTGCTGTTTTGCATATATTTATCTTGAATTTTAGTCCTTTCTTTATAGTTATGCTTCATTGTTAGGGTTAGTTTATGATTTTTCTCTCTAAATTCTTTCGTTTTAGGGTAAATTACCCTGTTTGTTTTTTCAACAACTTTAGTAACAGGGATGGTTTGTACAGAAAAATTAATTTAACCTGCCTGCTATATTAATTGGTATATACTTGGATTAGTACATATACTTGGATTGCCTTTTACGATACTATTAATAACAACAGAGTTTTTTTACATGTTGACATATAAATGTTTAAATTTAATTTTATGTTCATGGTATCTATAGTATTTTCAATTCTTTAGATTTGTTTTAAATTTGGTTGTATTGTTCAAATAATGACTTTTTAGTATAGGATTTGTTTCTGTATGATGATATATATCTTTATATATATATATATATATATATGTGTGTGTGTGTGTGTGTGTGTGTGTGGGATACGTGGGATCATGATGCATGCACGTTCAAAAGTGTTGATTAGGAAGTGCTCAACTGTTAGCGTTGCGAGACACACTTAATATTTTTCCCAGCGCGCGGTTAATAGTTAATTTTATTTATCTATATAGAAAGAATCTATAGAGATAGAATTTTATTTATCTATATATCTCCTATTTAAATTAATTCACTAATAATTACTATTACAAAACCTATAATAACTAGAAAAATAATTGTATTGTCTGAAGAATTGTTAGACAATGGAAGATAGCACATATATTTAATAAACTGATATACAAAATATATAAAAAACTAGGGGGCTCTGTCCCCTGCTCGCTAAAGCTCGCCAACCCCCAGGAGGATTGCGTTGCAATCCTCCGGGGCTTGCTACGCAAACCTAAAACTCCTAAAATTAATTTTTCATCAGTTTCTACAATTAAAATATTCTGGTAGCACAGATATATATGTAAATGTTAAAAAGAAATTTGAAAGGTGATATTTATAATCCAAATATGATTAAAAATCTAAATTATTTTCATCAATCAGGAATTTAAATCTTCTTGGCATACACTTTTGAGTATTTATTTAAAAGTTTTTTTCAACATAACTTCATTCCACTAAAATTTTAAGTTTAAAACTGATAAGATAGCCATAAAAATAGCATAGCATCAAAATAAATTTTTAAAAATTGCTTTTTCCACCCAAATTTCAAATATGCCATCTATACAATGGAATGTAATTCAGAAAGGCTTTCCCACATGTATACATGCTTATTCCAACAATTATTTAGTCAAGAAAAATATAGTGTTCTTCTCAGTGCAGTCATTTGTGTTTTAAATCTCAGAAAATTCTTGATCTTCTCTTGTCGTAGAAAGATGTAAACCATCTTGTAACCTTTTAGCTGAAAAAGGACAGTTAACGAAATAGTGGCTGGAAACATGTTCATTTTAACTATTCAAATTTAAAACCCATAGTAATTATTTACTTTTAGCCTTTTAAAACAGATAAGATAGCTTTTTTTTTCAAAATTTACAAAATCGTTGCCTTTTGAACCAAAATTTTAAATATGCACTCTTTTTTATGAAATATTACACAGAAAAGCTTCCCCACCCGTATACATGCTTATTTCAACTATTATTTAGCCAAGAAAGATATAGTGTTTTCCTCAATGTAGTCATTTATGTATTAAATCTCAGAAAATTCTTGATCGTCTCTTGTCGTAGAAGGATGTAAACCATCTTGTAACCTTTTAGCTGAAAAGGAACAGTTAACGAAATAGTGGCTTCAAACATACTCATATTAACTATTCAAAATTAAAACCCATAATAATTATTTACTTTTAGCTTTTTAAAACATATGAGATAGCTTTTTTTAAAAAAAATGTTGCTTTTTTAACGAAAATTTTGAATATGCACTCCTTTTATGAAATATTACACAGAAAAGCAAAAAGTATGCAACATTATCATTCACCATAAGCAACATGTGGTAATTCACTTCCTTCCGTACAAACACGGTGGCAAAAAAATCTAATCTCTCTATATATACGCGTTGAAAACAGTATGCAACTTTAATCATTCTCCGAGAGTAGTGTGCAAGAGAACTTTTCTGAAGTAAAATTAGTTCTCTGGTCTTTTTTCTGCAATTTTTATTTTTACACATAGTAAATAGTGCACACAATTAGTATCACAAAAAAACGCTCTGGCTCGCCTAAGCCTTTCTCGCCGATCTTCACAGAAATCTTTCTTCCAGGGATTCCCTTGCACGCTGTTCTCTTCTACGCAAATTATATTCAAAAGTTCGCAAAGAATTCATTGTAAATAAATAAATTCAAAAAAAGTCGACGATCCGAAAAAAAGTCCTGTAATCCGAAAGCAAAAGCTTGGCGTCAGGGTTGAGATTGGTAAACAAACTGATTGTTGCCAGCGGGGAGAAAGAAATAAAGTTCTTTTTTTGCGCCACGCATAAGCGTTTTATTTAATATAGATTGCTATAAAACGCTTATTTCATTGTTCTTAAGAGACCTTCTTTGTTTGAGTGGCCCTTCTGTAGTTAAATACTTTGCCAACATTGCTTTTATAAGCATTACCTTGCTTGCATTTTAAAGCTAAAGAATAAATTTAAATAGAGAGTCCTGGAATTTTGTAGATTCATACCATAAACATATAATTGCCGCTAATTTAAACATAATTAAAGAAATTAATCTAAGACAACTTATTCGTGCTTTAAATAAAAGAATTAAATGCCTAAACAGTAATTTGACCCTTCCATATATTACAATCTATCCGAAATTCCACAAACACCCTATAAAGTTCAGATATATCCCTTGCGGAAAAAAGACCTTCATGAAAAAAACAGAGGAAATATTCTCCAAATACATACCTAATGTCATTTTGAATTTTGTAGGAAAAAAATGTTTACCTGGATTATTAAAACTAATATTTAAATAAATCAGTTTACTAAGAACAATGAAATAGTTCATATCGTGGCATATGACTTTCCGAACCTGTTACACCAGCAGCCCACTTAATAAATTAAAAGATGTTTTAATGCAATATTATTTCGATTTAAAAATCTTGTTGAACTGCTCAGAATTATTTTTTCTAGACAAAATATATCTTTGCGTTTTCAATAATTTTATCTCAAATGACGAAAATATTTTCCTTCAGATTAAAGGAATTCTTGAGGGATCTAGTTTTTCTTCTTAAAATGCAAATCTATTTCTTCATTATTACGAAAAAATACATTTCTATGGTTAAAATCAGTTTTTAGATATGTTGATGAAATCATAATTTTTAATGTTAAAGACTTTTCTACAATTTATGAGTGTATTTATCGTGAGATCTAAAATTAACAAAAACTAGTGAAAATAATATTAAAAAATTAATATTAAAGCTATATTTCTTGATTTAGATACTGATTGTAAAAACGAAATAAATTAAGCATATACGACAAAATAACCGAATTTAAATTTAATGTTAATAGATTCAACTTTTGGATTTCAAACATCTCAAATAAAACATGTTAAAACACAATAGTAAATCAATTACTTAGCATCATTTGTAAGAATTCAAAATCAACAAGAAAGAAAATAGAACTTTTTAAAAACAATCTTAATTCTAATAAATTTCCCAAGTCACTCTATTTAACTTTATTCTTTAGATTTTAAATTAAACGCTTATAAGAGCGATGGTTTCGAAGTATTTAACTATAGAAATGCTCCCAATCCTACAAGGTCTCATAAGAACCTTGAAATAATCATTTTATAGCAACTATTTATATATTTTGTATATCTCCTTATTAAATTCCAGCTGCCTACGGCGACCAGTTGGTTTGCCAGTCACGTATTAATAGTAATAAGGCAATTAAGGCTGACATTTTCAACATTGCAATTTTTGTAAGCTGAAAGCAATAACTGCAATAGGTACAAATAAATGAATTTAAAAAGAGTTAAATAAATTAAGTAAAAGCTAAATGTCAGCATTGGAAGAATTTAGATTTAATATATCCTTTTAGGTATGCAAAAAGAGGGGGGAAGATGACGAAGTATTTGTTGACGCTGACGAAGGCAGAATTAATGCGAGACTCGAACCCGAGGTGAAATGGTAGGAGAAAGATGTGTAACCGCTGTTCTATCGAATAAGTGTGAGGGAACATTTGAAGCAGTTGTCATGGAGTATAACCAAAAAAATTGGGGGCGAGGCAAAGAATGCTGAAAAGAGAGGAAATATTTATATAAAGTTGAATTGGAGCGCTTACAATTTACATGAAGGGATTTTTAATATTAGGGAGATTTTCAGAGAATTTTTAGGCTAATTTTTGATTTAGAATAAACTCTTTAAGGCTAAGAGCTTAAGCTCATTTCTCAGTTTAGTGTTAAAAATGTGGAACGCTCCACCATTTTGCGTGTCATCCTTGCAAAGTGGCCATGCTAATCTTCTTTGTATCGTTCCAATTTTAGCCGAAGCGATTACATCAATAATAATTTTGTTTTGAAGATACTCGCGGCCATTACAGCTACTAAGCCCCTCTTCCCCTAAGTAAATTTCTACTCTCGTAACCTGCGACCTTAAAATCTCGATGAATTTAAAAATGTATAAAAAAATAAATAAAATTTTCTACAATAATAAAACTGATATCATTGAAAGATAATGTTTTGCTCTTTAAACTGACATGAAAAATTTCTTTGTCAAACATTTCATTCAGAAGTTATTGGTAAAAAATGAAGACATTTGGTTTAATTTTTAAATAATCTAAATTTGAATTAAAGTTTAAAAAAAGGGCTCCGAGGTGCACATCTTCAGCATCCAAAGTATATCTGTGCCAAATTTGGTAGTTCTATGTTCTACGGTCTGTTCTGTACATCGCCAACAGACACACAGACATTCATCTTTATTACTATTAGAGATATCTGTTATCTTCCATTGTCTAGCAATTTCTTCAGACAATACATTTATTTGTCTAGTTATTAGGTTCTGTAATAATAATGATTCGTAAATTAATTTAAACAGGGCACATTGCACTTGATAAATATAACAAAATGTTAATCGCGCTATTGAAAATATTAACTGTGTCTCGCGAAGCTAAACTTTGACCTTCAAAAGTATTGCGTCAGAACTTTTGAACGTGTTTGCATCAAGATCCGACGTGTTTATTGAGGTGATTTTCGATAATTTCTCCTTCATTTTTGTTCTAAATGTGTGATTGCCTTTTAATATTTGGTTTTTCGGACATTGCTTTTGTTGTTTGTACTTTCCATACGCGCGAATTTTTTCTTTGTTTTTCCGTTCTTCCAGGGAAGCAAAATTTTCAGCATTTAGTCTTAATTTGTGTTGAAAATAATGAAAATAATTTTTCCACGATTGTATGGGATTTCCTTGTTGAAAACGCATGCTATTCGTTAGTGTTCTGTTTATTATTTGATTTTTCCGTACTTTTTCAAAAATAATTTTGTATGCCTTTTTCTTTTGTTAATATTTCTACTTCTCTGATGCACTGCTGCATTGGCGCATTCACCGGGTTAGTTGAAGGATTTTGCTTTCCTGTTTACCATAGTTCAACTGTTTCCATACTCCTATTTTTAACTAGTTTTTGATTGGTTCAGTTAATAATTTTTGTAGTTTTTTGCTTTGGGTCATTTTGTAAATCTTTGATTTTAGCGATCGTTTTCTGACTGTTTTGTTTCATTATTGAATTGAATTTTTGATTTCCGGTCTGGTTCATTTTGTAAGTCTTTGATGTTGATCATTTTGGATGTTATAGATGTTATATATATATATATATATATATATATGGATATAAGAAAATATACGTGAAAATAATACAATAAATTACAAACATTCATATCAAATTCGAAAGGATATGAAAAAAACGAATTGAAAGTATATCCGAGTATTTTTTCAGATTTCTTCGATTATTCCTCTACGCTTTCTATCGTTATTGCTCT
This sequence comes from Araneus ventricosus, assembly GCA_013235015.1. Lineage (NCBI taxonomy): Eukaryota > Metazoa > Arthropoda > Arachnida > Araneae > Araneidae > Araneus > Araneus ventricosus. The sequence continues at coordinate 14,483 of BGPR01003024.1, forward strand.
TCCATTTAATCTTCATCGTTCACAACATACTACACTCCCCTGGCAACATCCAAAGTTAAGCGCGAAAACTGTTACTTGACTCCCTGTTCATACCCCTTCAACGCCAGTCTGTACCGTGACCCTGCTCATACACTGCCACGTCAACATCGTCCTTCTGGTACGTAAAATATTTATTCTTACTTTTCTCTAATGTTTTCACATCGTATTTCTGTTTTAATTGTTCAAGACTCCTCTCTCTGCTGTCTGGTTGGTTTGGAATTGGGGATGAAAATCAGTGTTTTTGGCCTTACGGCGTAACTGATTGCAAGAAAATGTCATACTTTTGTATTTAGCAATTCACAATAATTTCATCACCTGAAGAAACAACGTTATTGTGCTTTTATTGCGTTTTTCATTTCACATTTTGTACTCTTTCATTTAACGATTTATACTCTCTCTCTCTCTCTCTCTCTCTCTCTCTATATATATATATATATATATATATATATATAGTTAAATACTTCAAATAATCAAAACATGTGTTATATTTTCAATGTATACATATATTAATCTAAAAATTAAAATTAAGTTATCCTATCAATAATCATACAAATAAAATACAAAAGATAATTTCATTATATACCATTACTACTATGAAAAAGACAACACAGAATTGGAATTCCAATCATCAAATGCCAATAGGTCTTCGGAACCAATATTTGTCGTGTTAATCTAGATTTGTGGCGCCAACCCTCTGCGAAAGTCAATTATTAGGAATACAAAAAAGCAGGAGAATAAATCTCCAAAATTTTTAACATTAGATACAAGTATATATATATAAAAATATAAATCTAAATGTAACTTTTTATATATGGTCATACACAAACAAAGTAAACAAGATTTATCAAGAAGCAAATCCTATACTAAAATGTCATTATTTGAACAATACAACCAAATTTAAAACAAATCTAAAGAATTGAAAATACTATAGATACCATGAACATAAAATTATGTTTAAACATTTATGTGCCAACATGTAAAAAAACTCTGCTATTAATAGTATTGAAAAAGACAATCCAAGTATATGGAGTTTTCAAAAGTTATATATATATATATACACAACAGACAATAAAATCGGTAGTAAAAACTACATAAAAAGAAAAACAAACATAAACAACAAAACGTAAAAAAGGATTGCGATAAATGTATCAAAATAAAGTACCAACAGTTTCAATAGGAATAAAAATTAAGTACGAATAAACAAAAGGGTAATAATAAAAATAATATTTATCACAAATGCAACGAATGCGCAATAAATACTGCTATTCTAGGAGTGTAGTGGAAATATATCAAAAATCAAATTTCATTGGAGAGAAAAAGAATGGAAAGTGTTTCATTGAAAAAGAAAACGGATGAGTGTTCAGGATAGATGAAATCCGTACTAACTATCCATCCTAACAAGAAAATAGTTAGAAAAATCCCAACACTTTCCGCGAACAGTGTTATCTATAAGCTAATGGAACACTGTCTTCACCCCAAGTGTTAGGGTATACAAATAGTCAAATAGAATTGACCAAGAATTAAAAATGTACATATTGTAAAATGGGGAGATGCAAGCAGCATGGAAGAAGGCCCAGAACTGAATGCTTCGCGTCGTATAGGAGACCGGATGTTTTGAAAGTATCATATTATGTGAATTCGCGCCAAAGCAATGAGTTGGGGAGATTTCGATTAAGATTACGATGTACACAAAGAAAGCGACGAAATATATACAAAAATTAAGGAAAGAAGAGCAAAGGCAAAAAGTGAGGAAGAAAAATTATAAAAGTAATGGGGTAAAGGAATAAATTAAGCCATTTTTTAGAGCTCCTAGAGTAAAATATTTTGAATTCTATTAATAAACGACTAAAAGATGCATTTTCTAGATAAGCACATTATATCTGTCAGACTTGATTGACCCTACCACAGTTTAAAACTGCGTCAGCATGGCACTAATACACAATCTTTTACTTAAATATTAAAGCTATTAATTAACGGTTCGTAGAAGTAGGAAGGAATTATTTTACTGTTAAGGTTATTTCTAAGGTGCTGAATTTGTTTTTAAATAGAATTTCTATCGTTACATATTTTCTTAATCCTAATGAATTTATTTATGATAGTGTTTTTATAAATTTAAAAGAGATATTTGAGTTCCAAAAAATATATTTATTGACGCCGAATTTAAACGCGTTTCTTTTGTCATAAGTATCTATTTTTAAATTATTTTGACAATCAATAATTAGATCCAAGAAAATAACAGGTTCTTGAAAGTTATTGGTTTCGATTAAATTAAGTTCATTTGGATACAGCCTATTATAAGTTACATTAAAATCCTTATAGTTGAATTTAATAAGGTCGTCAATGAATCTAAAGGCTGAATTCAAATTAATAGCGATATTACGTTCATATCATTTCAGAAACAAATTGACCAGTAGACATGAAATGCTGGTTCCTTGTGGGATGCCTTAAATTTGCTGGAAGATATTTTCCCCATTAAAAATAAAGTTATTATAAATAGTAATTTGTAATATCTTTCCAGAAGTTTATTGAAATGTTAAACAATTTTTTTAGGTCGTAGAAATAATTTATTAACACTTCTTGTAGTTTATCGAGGGGGATGCTTGTGAAGAGATATTGGAAATTATAGGTTTATCTTGTTTCTATTTTATTACTTTAATTGAATTCGATAACTTTATTGTTGTTTTTTATAATGCATGTAAAATTATCGTCTTTATAAAACTTGAGGATTATGCTAAGATACTTAGAGAAAATATTTCCCTGTTTATTCATACAGGCATTTGTACCACATGTTATGTCTGGAAATTCTATATTCTGTTTATGGAATTTAGGATAAATAACAATAGGCGGCATTGTCATTGACATTGTCGCATCCAATTTTTTTGTTTAAAGCTGAGATTTTTTTCTTAATAGTTATAACATTAGATTTATTCAGATTACAGTTTTCTGATGATTTAAGCTCTTTATCGAATAGTTTGAGCTAGAATTTCTTGCACATTATTGCGTAGTTCCCGGCCGCCTTGTCAATACGGGTTATAATGAAATTTTGTTGCAAGGTTTGGATGTTTCCTTGATACTACGGAATTTGTATGCTTCTATATTTGAATTGACTTGTTAGTAATTGCTTCTAATGTAATGTTTAAAATTGAGATACATATTTCATTTCCATTCTGGGAGAAAACTGCACGGGTGCATCAAATTTAGTAGATACTTTTGAACGAAAATTTCATTCAGAAAACTTTTTAAAGTGTTGAATTTGAAAATACGACGAACTTTAGTCCCTTTATTCATTAGTGATCTTAATTCTTCGTTGGGAACAATATTTAGGTTGCCAGTAAGGATGTTCGTATGAAAATTATCTGCATATATTTTATATTCTTCTCTATTGCAATGACATTGAAAATTAATTGTGTTGATTTCTATGTTTTTACAGAAAGAATTCCTTCTTCCTGACATTGTGTCGTATTTCAGGCATTTGTTTATTTCAATATTTTTTATTTGAAATATGTTGAAAAATTTATTAATTGCAGAATTTAATTTACACTTACCGAAATTTGGATTTTTGAAGTTAATGGCTAATTGTTTGAACTGTCTTTTTCCAATGTACCTTGTAGACGTTGCTTTGAAAAGATCATTGAGTAGAATAAGAAAACGTTAATTATCAGTTTTATAGGTATGTAAAATATTTTCCAAAATATGGCAGAGTTTATTTTTAATAGAGAATATGTAGTTTTTAACTGGTTTGTAGCTACAACTCTTATAGAAATCATTTTCAATTCTTTTAAGTTCTTGAAAGACAAAATTATTCAGTTTTCTTTTGAAAATCTATTATAACGTTTTCTATTTTTCACGCTACCTCTGCAACCTCTTTTGTTTATGTTTTTGCTAGTGCCAAAAAGTTGTGATGTATTACAGATGTTAAATTTAATCATTTTATATTTAAAAATATTAGTCAGAAAATAGAGTGTAATAGTTTTCACATTTAGCTTAAAATAGTTATCCATTTCTAAACTTTTTTCTATCTGGAATAACATCTAGAATATAAAGGAATACTTTACTGAAATCGTGCTTATGAAAGTAGTTGAATTTTTCTTTCCTATTAAAATGCTTAATATAGGAACGATGTGAGTTAATCCTAATATTAAGCATATTGCTGGTTTTTCCTACATATCCCATGTCACAGAAACCTCATTTTAGGTGATAAATCGTATTAAATATTTTATATCCAAAATTAGATGAAGTATCTGATGATACAAAATTACGGTAAGTACTTTTTAATTAATTTTCAATTTTATTATGCTTTTTGTATATCCTTACAAACGGGGTGAAGACAGTGTTCCATTAGCTTATAGCTAACACTGTTCGCAGAAAGTGTTGGGATTTTTTTGATTATTTTATAGTTAGTATGGATTTCACCTTCCCTGAAGACTCATCCGTTCCTTTTTGCTGAAATACTTTCCATCCTTCTGTCTCTCCACTGAAATTTGATTTTTGATATATTTCCACAAAACTCCTAGAATTGCAGCATTTATTGAACATTCGTTGCATTTGTGTTAATATTATTTTTATTATTTTCCTCTTTTGTTTATACTTATATAGTTTTTATCCCTATTGAAACTATTGGTATTTTATTTCGATTAGTTTATTGCATTGCTTTTTTAAGTTTTGTTTTTCATGTTTGTTTTTGTTTCATGTAGTTGATTTTGCTACTGATGTCAGTTTTGCTCAATATCTTTAGGTTTTTACTTTATGAAATTAAGTCATATAAATCTCTTGATAATGGCAAGACGTGCTTACTCATTTCAGAGTACCACTGTACTCGGTTGCTATGGGGGTCCAACTTGGATCGTTATCACGCAACCCCACCATTCCATTCTTTTCAAGTAGTGCCGAAGAAAATTTTACTTTTGGTTGTAAAATAAGAAAATGCAACGATCCAAGATGTAAAACCTACCCCTTTTTTGACCCAAATTTTGTCTCATCAGATACTTCATATAATTTTGGATGTGAAATATTTATTTCGATTTATTACCTAAAATGTGGATTTGTGACATGGGATATGTGGAACAAACCAGAAACATTCTCAACATTAGGATTACCTTACACCGTCCGAAATTAAGCATTTTAGTAGCAAATAAAAATTCAACATAGAATTCAACTACTTTCATAAGCTATGAACTTAAAAATGAAATTTTCGATAAGTTTAAAATAAACTGTGCAATTAATGAATTTTCCAACATATTTCCAATAAAAAATATTGAAATAAATAAATATCTAAAATACGACACAACGTTAGGAATAAGGATCTTCAATTATAATTCTTTCTGTGAAAACACAGAAACCAATAGAACTAATATTCAATGTCATTGCAATAGAGATGAATATAAAATATATCTAGTTAATTTTCATAAGCACATTCTTAATGGCTCCCAACGAAGAATTAAGGTCACTAATGAATAAAGGGACAAAATTTCGTCCTATTTTACTTTTGGTTGTAAAATAAGAAGATGAAATGATCCAAAATGTCCTCGTTTGGACCCAAATTTCAAAATGTTCGTAAAAATTTTTTTTAAATGTTTTCTCAATGACCTTGAAAATTTTTGTTTAGAGGTATCTACAACATTTCGCACACCTGTGCAGTTTTTCACAGAATGGAAATAGAATACCTATTTTAATTTTAAACATTACATAAGAAACAATTACATACAAGTCATTTAAAATATAGAAGCATAAGAATTCCGTAGTATAAAAGAAAACATCCAAACTCTGTAAACAAATTTCATTATAACCCCTATCGACAAGGCGGCCGGCACTTACGCAATAATTTTCAAAAAATTCTCTCTCGAACTATTAGATAGAGAGCTTAAATCCTCAGAAACCTATAAACTTAATAAATCTAATGTTATAACTATCAAGAAAAGAATCTCAGCTTTAAGCAAAAAAATTGGATGTCGCAATGTCAGTATTAATCTGCCATATATTGTTATTTATACTAAATTCTAAAAACAGCCTATAAAATTTCGATACATATCTTTCAGGACAAATACCTATATAAATAAACCCGAAAGTTTTTTCTCAAAATATCTTAGCATTATCGTCATGTTTATAGAAGACTTACATTTCACATGGATTATGAAAAACAACAATAAAGTTACCGAATTCATTAAAAATAATAAAATACACACAATAGAAAACTATGATTTCCACGATCTCTTCACGAGCAACACCCTTGATAAACAGCAAGAAGTGTTAATGAATTATTTCTACGATCTAAAAAACTTGCTTAACATTCCAATAAATTTCTTCTATGTATAATAACCTTATTTTTAATGGGAAAATATCTTCCATCAAATTAAAGACATCCACAAGGAACTAGTGTTTCATGTCTACTGACCAATTTGTTTTTGTATACTGTTACAGTCATGGAAAGTCGCTTCCCAGCAATGCAGGTCGTATGGTTGGGAAGAGGGTTTTACAAGGTGAAGCATGGAGTGACCTCAGCGACGCTCGTGGCACGCATGACCTTGGCGACCATTTTGGAGACTTGGCGACAAATTTGGCGACCTTGGCGACAAATAGATTATTCTCGAAAATGCAACCCTTTTCTCGATATTTCTATTAGGGGCCGAGATCTAGGATTTTCATGAAAATTCTATGTGACGTCACGGCCTAACGGGGAGAGTATATAAGACCGCGTTTGGACCACAACAGCGTCTTTTATCGACTGGTTACTTCTCTTTGAAGCGCGAACGTCTTCGGAGTTCTATCTGCTGTGTGAGCTAATCAGCTGGTGAGCTGAGCTGCTATTGTCTTTACTAGTTATTTGCTGACTGTTTGTGCTGTTAGATATCAAAGTGCTGTTAGATATCAACTGTCATTACCTGTGAATTGCTGTCTGTTTACATTGGTAATCTGTGCAAGGACTATTGTTTCCTGTACCTGTGTTACGTGTTTTCCTGCATATTTTATAAATAAACCTTCATTCTCCATTACCCTGCGTGTTGGACTGTTTATACCATACACCACAGAGAGACCTTTTGCAACAATACGTTCATAAAAGTAGGAAATCGCTAGTGCTTTTCCCCTCGCTCATAATAAGCAAAGCGAGTCAGCTGCTTGTGAAGGTCGTTTTGTAGTTTTCACTGGCAATTAGAATTTTTGTGCTCCCTTTTGGGGGATAAACTTTTATTGGAGAGGAATAACGTTATTCCTGAAGCCAAAGTTATAAGGATAGCTTTGTGATGGCGAACAATAAACTTTATTATTGATTTAAAAATTTGGATGTTTCACTGCAATTTTAATATCGAGCAAAAAACTAATGGAATTGTTAAAACTGGTGTAAATTTTCATGAAAATAGGAAACTCTCTCATGTTTACAGCGATCATTAACAATTATTTGTTACTGGTTCACATGACAGGGTTTGAATTTTCTAAACTTGCTTGATGAAATATGAAAAAAGTGCATATAAACTTTTAAAAGTGCTTTTATTAAAGTGCAATAAAAATTAAAGACTGATTTTTTTTCTATTTGCAAGGTTTTTTTTAAATTTTCTTTTTTCAAATTGATAAAAGCGCCTCAAATATTAATATAAATAAAAGTCATTGTATGTATGTTCCATATCTCCTTCAAAACCACTTGACAAGCTTTGAATTTATTATTTGAGACAAGAGGAAGATTGCTGTCAACTTTTCAAAGAGCAAAAGTTACTTATACATGCGAATAATTAATAATTGACAGAAATTTTGTCACTCTCCCGCATTAACTTCTGAGCAATATATCCTCCACGAGATATATTTTAAACCATTTTAAAGTTCAAATTTTCTACCTCTCAGTGATACCAACTTTGTTTCTGTGGCAGTTTTCCTTGAAATTTTATTAATTTTTCAAAAGTTAATTAAAAATAATTGAATAGATACAGACCATTTGAAATAAGCAAATTTATAGAAATTTCCTTCCTAGGCAACGGTGTAACTTCGAAATACTTAACCTTTACAAACCCTAACAAAAAATTAAAAATAAAGCGAATTTTTGTCATTTTTCGAAGATATCTTTCCAAAATATAAAGCCACAAAAATATTTTTACTCAATTTTAAAGTTTAAATATTAGCTTTTCAGTGACACAAATTTCATTTCTGTTTCATTTAATTTTTTCACTTTTTAATAAATTTGTCAAGATTAATAATTACACACAATTTGCAATAATATTTTTTTATTGTTAAATAACAAGAATGCATACGAAGAACTGTTTCCAGAACTAATTAACTGAATTCTAAAAGAATACTGAAAGACAATTTTTAAAGAAGACAATTCACAGAGTTGATTAAAACATTTTTATCAGGAACAACTATTGATTTAGTTTATTTTCTTTCATTTTAATTACGAAAAATTTTCTATTTAATTTTTTGTCCCGAAACGTCTATTAAAACCTTTATTATCCCTTACAATTTGTGAAAAAATGAAGTACTTCTATAGGAAATATTAATGCCTTATGGAGAAAATTAGCTATAGGCAATTTTTAAAAATTGTCTGGTCTAATTGATATGGAAGAGTTTTCTGATTTCTTTATTAACGTTAAAAACCTTGACTTTATCTGCTTGTATGTTCGACTTCAAATTTGAAGATTCCATTGACCTAGCATTACACCGGAATTACGTAGTGCAGGCAATTAAATGTAAACAAACAAAGCAGAAAACTCGTCCATTCGCATTTTAATTAAAAAACGTTTAAGACGATAAAAGAATTTTGTACATTACAGTATTTTATAATACAAAAGTATTTTTCACCCTTAGACTTGTAAGCATTTTAATCCCGAGCAACGCTGGGTATATCAACTAGTATCTTAACATAAATAAAAATCATTGTGGTTATTTAAGTGGGTATGTGTGAATGTATGTATAATCCACCTCTCCTCTTAAGCCACTAGATCTATTACAGACTTATAATTTAAAACAAGAGGAACATTATTGTCAACTTTTCCATGTCCAAAAGTTTCAGATAATTAGAAATTTACAGAAACCGTTTTGCCCACAGTAACATCGGAGCAATTTGTTTCAAAAAAGAATTTTTATGCCATCTGAAACATTTAATTTTTTACTTATACTGATTTTTAAAAATGTGTAATCTTTCCTTCATCCCTTGCTATTTTTTTTAAATTTGATAAAAACTTGATTACATGTACAGGATTTTGAAATTAAAACAAATTTATAGAAACTTCGTTGCTAGGAAACGGTGGGACTTTGAACTAATCAACTTTTATTTCTGTTTATTTTTGTAAATATTTAATAAAAGATCATAATCAACTTCTCAAAGCACACAAGTTAATTAAAGCTTTAGTTAATTAAAAATTAAGCAAGAATTTGCGCTTTTCAGCTCTATCTTTCGAAAATATTATATCACAAAAACTATTTTGATGCTGTATTAAATTTCGAAAATCAATATTTCCAACGACTCAAATTTCATTTCCGTTCAATTTGTTGCTCTCACTTTAAATTTTTTAAAAAATTAAATTGTATATAAATTTTTCAATTTATAACAATACTTTTTTATTGTTGAAGAACAAGAATACATACGAAGAGCTTCTGCTAGAACACATCAACAGATTTCTGGTAGTACACTAAGGAAAAGTTTAAGAGCAGACGATTCATAATTTATATCAGGAACAACTACTGATCTGGATTATTTTAATACTTTCTAAAAGTGAAAAATTACTATTTTATTAATTGTCCCTAAATATTTGTCAAAATCTTTCTCATACTTTAATAATTATGAAGAAAATTTGGAAACCAGCATCTATAAAACGTTTCAGACGATAAAAGAATTTTGGGTATTTTAATTTTCTATACAAAAATAGTTTTTCATTAAAATTATTACACATTAATTTTTTTTATCCCGAGCAGCACTAGTTTTAGTAGCTAGTTTCTTTATAAAAGTAAATTTAATTCGCGCACACTCTTCGCATATAGAATTTTTTCATACTTTTTTTATTAACCAAAAGTAAAATTTAAGTAAATTTTTATGACAAAAAACAACATTGGGTACCGAAATATTAGAACCTATTTCAGTATTATTGGAAGAATGTTCAATTATTAAATTGACACTCTTCTAGCCATATGGTAAACATGTGTTTGTGATCCATTGAAAGAAAAATACAATAGTTTGTGAAAAAGTTGTGAGGGAACTCAAACTGTGAGGGAATGTTGCAAAGCTACACAAGGGGCGCTTTAAATGAGCCCGTATAATATTGTTCAAGTTCCTTCTCTTTACTATTGCTGTTCCCTTCTATTTTTAAGGCGTTTGCTTTGTTACATTGTACCATTCAAACAGATAAATGACAGCAGTTGCAAGAAACATAACACATAAACTCTTCAAAAGAAAAAGAAATGTTCGGACATTTTAGCTCTAAGTGTGCGGTGATAAATCAATGAAATAAATTGAATAATTTGAAATGAGTAACAAACTTCACTTCTTAAGTCTTTTATTTTCTAATTTTGCAACAAAAGAGTAAGAAGAAAATAAATTATTACGCTTTGACTGGAAACCTAGTCCTATTTTTGTGAAATTGATTGAAAAAGAAGGAATTTTTTCCTTTGAGAAAGAAAAATTTGTTCGAGTATAAATCCATGAGAAAAGAAACTGATTTTCCCACCGAAATCAATTGAAAATTATAATAATAATCAATAGAAAATTATTTTGGTGAATTGCATCACCGAAAGTGGGATGGGAAAAAATTCTTAAAGAGGTGTCTTCAAAGCGACCCTGGAAGGGATAAACAAAAAAAATTGCGCAAAAAAATTTGTGATTAAAAAAATTTATATGTTCCGAATAAACGTTTTATTTTTTTAAAAAATGTACGTAAGTATTTTGCTCAACAAGCAAAATCATTTATGATCAATGTAAACGATTTGAACCTTTTTTGAAATTCGGGAAAATCTATAATATTTTTCTTCATATATTATTTCATCAATTAAAATTTCTGTTTTTCTGTTTCGATTGCTATGAATACTAAATGGACTTATGAAAATATTTTGGGTCTCGAGTAACACCAGGTACATCAACTAGTTTTACTGAAATTCGCATCAAGTCTATAAATAAAATAAGAAACTGACATTGTAAATATTTAAACATTAAAACAGAAAATATTAATTTTGATCAAAAACAAGTTACGTATGTACGCGGAATTTTTAGCATATTTTCTTATTTTAGTGTTAAATTTAGTTTAAAAATCTTATTATCTCGCATCTTCTTTGATTATTTCAGAAGAATTTTTTTTAAACACAATATATGTTTTTTTTATCTACCATTGACAAAAGACTATTTTCTCAATATCTTAAAAGCTTAAAAATGAAATGAAAAACACGAATCTTCTTGAAGCAGAAAATTATAAAAACTTTTTATTTAATTATTGGAGACAACAAATTCATTTTACATTCTCTAACTGAATGCAGAAATTGTATTATTATCGGATTATTAAGTAATAAATTTTTTAAAAAATATAATATATTTTAATCAGAGGCATATACAAAATATGTTAGTAAAAGCTTAATACTAAAAAAAAATGAGAAGAAACTGAAGTAAAATTCTTTGATTGAAAGCAGAAAGAATTGTTGTTTTCGAAATGCATTTAGATGAGTGATATTTCTCTAAATCATTTATGAAACAAATTTTCTCTATATTTATTAGAAATAAGAATATGAAAAAATTCTACACTCTCTAAAAGCTTCAGACTGAAACGGAATCGTTTTCAAATCGACGAGTAAGTCTTAGTTGAAAAGCCATAGGGCAACAATTACTATCAGTAGACTGATTCATGACTTTGAATGGTCCTACCCCTCTTATTATGCCACGGGGCAGTGGGTAAGATGATACCCTGCTGTTATGCGGCACAATAGGCAGAGGGGGAAGGAAAACTTGCTCTGCCGTTCTTCACGCCGTCCGTGAATAAATCTTGGAGCAATTTGCGTACACCCTCTAGCTACAGAGGGTCCGTTTTCAAAGCATTCAGCTGAAATATTTGAGCCGTTCAAGGGGTTAACAAAACATGCATTGATAGAAATTCTAATGAAAAACAAATTCAGCACCTTAGAAATAACCTTAAATTAATAAATTTCCTTCCAACATCTACGAACCTTTGATTAATAGCTTTAAGATTTAATTAAAGGATTGTATATTAGAGTTATGCTGACGCAAAAAAAAACTGTAGTGGAGTCACTCAAGTCAGACAAATCTTGTGTATTTACCACGAAAATACATCTTTCATTCGTTTATTAATGGAACTGAAAATATTTCAAAAAAAGGTTTAATTCATACCTTTACCCATTAATTTTTTAATTTTTCTTTCTCATTGTTTTCTTTATTTTTCTTTCTTTATTTATTGCATATATTTCGTCGCTTTCCTTGTGTCCATCGTAATCTTAATCGAAATCTCCCCAACTCATTGCCTTAGCGCGAATTCACGTAATATGATACTTCGAAAACTTCCGGTCTCCTTTACGAAGCGAGACATTTAGTTCTGGGCCTTCTTCCATGCTGCTTGCATATCCCCATTTTACGGTATGCATATTTTTAAATCTTCGTTAATTTTATCTGGCTTTTTTTATATCCTAACACTTGGGGTGAAGACTGTGTTCCATTAGCTTATAGCTAACACCGTTCGCAGAAAGGGTTGGGAATTTTTTTAATTATTTTGTGGTTATTATGGATAGTTAGTACGGATTTCACCTTACCTGAAGACGCATCCGTTCTTTTTTACTGAAAAGCTTTCCATCCTTTTGTCTGTCCATTGAAATTTGGTGTATATATATATATATATATATATATATATCCGGGGCTATTGGCAAAGCCTTTTTCTCATTTTCTTCCTCTGTTTGGCAACAGCAATAACTGGTTTGGAGTCCATTTCCTCGTTCTTCTCATAGACATGTTTGATAATTCCTGGCGGTGGAAAGCTTTTTTCGCTTTTATTTTATTTTTTTGTGAATACTACTATTTTATTTTATTTTATTCTAGGTCTTTTGTAATCGGATTTTTGCTTTCGATTTTTTTAAAATCATCTTCAATGTATTTGTCTTTTATTCCAGAATTTTTTTTCATTTTTAATTGTCTTCTGCTTTGTGAAGTGATGGCGACATAATTTAACGGGTTTCGCTTGTCGTTAGCAGAAAAAAGCACATATTAATATCATAAGAGAGCTTCTCTTCCTGACGAACGACTCCCTTTGATATTTTACAATTTATTATGGTTTTTGTCTATTTTTTGCCATTTTATTTTTGTTTGTTTCTGAGTTTTTGTCTTATATTTCTTGTTTGTTTCGATATATATATATATATATATATATCAAAACAATCTATTACGGCGAGCCGCTCGTCAGGAAGAGCAGCTCGCCTATAATATTAAGAAGTGCTTTTTCTGCTAACGACATACGAAAACTGTAAAAATTTTGCCGCTATCCCCTCAAGAAACATAAGACAATTAAAAATGGAATAATTCTTTAATGAAAGACAAATACAATGAAGATGATTTTAAAAAATCGAAAGCCAAAATATCCGAATACATAAGACCTAGATAAAAAGAATAATACAGCAATATTCACAAAACAATAAAAGCGAAATAAAGGAAAAGGCTTACCTTCGCCAGGAATAAGAACACGAGACTGTATGTCGCACGAGGAAATGTCGCCAAATCATTTATAGTTGCAATACAGAGGAAAAAAACTAGAAAAAGTCCTTGCCGATAACCTTTAATTCACTGCTTGAGATATCGTCGCAGAAAGATTTAGGGAATATCATTTTTTAACAGTTGATCGAAGGAAACCTATATAAACTTGTCCCCAGACTAACTTAATTCATGAATCTTTTCCATATTCCTCAACGAGAATCCATAATTCAAAATCTGAATTCCATAGCTATCAAGACTTATCGATTACTGATTTGGCCATTGCATATATCATCTTTTCCGAATAGAACGGTTCCTCATAGAAAAGTGGCGTCCTTCCTCACCGCGTCATGCATTGTTGGATTAGTAAAAAAAGTTAAAACAAGCTGCATCTTTCATCAGGTATGTGTAAATCGAAAGCGTAAGAGAGGGAGAGAGAGAGAGCAAACCTACAATGGCCGTCCTTTTTACTCTGAGCAAGTCCGCTTAATGGTTAGCAACAAGGAAAACCTCACAGATTATACAAGTGCCCAATGTCCCGTATGGATTTTGGAAAAGTTCATTCGGGAGCATTTTAAAAGACACGAAAAGACTCAGGACTCGATAAGTTTTCGGGAAAAGAGGACACGTCTTCATAAGCGCTGCTTCAAAATGAACTTCATTCCTACCGAAACATATCGGTGCAAAAGGGCGCCTGAAAATGAAACTAGTGCCAAAAGACAAAAATATCTTACTTCTAAAAATAAATTGAAGTTACTACTTTTATGCATTACATATTTTAAAAAAATAACCCAGTCATAAGTAAATTATCATAATAAATAAAGCAAAACAAGACACTAAATGTAACGGAACAAGCATTTGTTTATCTGTAGAAATTTATCTTACAAACAATAAATATACTTATTCATAAATAAGCCAAACATAATTCAGAAAGCGCATAATTACTTTAAAAGGAAAGGCAAAAGTAATAAATTTAAGTCCCTTGTAGAAGTTCATTGGCATTTTTATAGTTTGAGATTCATTTCGTAAAGCATTGGCACCACACTTGTCAGTCAAGTATAGCTCATACCGAAAGATGTGAAGGGGTAATTCTTTTTGCTTGTATAAAGGTTGAGTGGTATCTGAATTATTCCATTAACTCAACGCGACTTGAATTTCTAATTTTAGAGTTTGTTAATCATTTATAGATTTATGTAAAGGCTCTGGTGTACATAACTAGTTTGTATGCGATATTCCATGTTTTGAATGCCTACTCTGCGTTCTTTTCCCAAAATTGCTCATGAGTTTTAAAAAAATGTTTTTTTATGTGTTAAAATCTAAAAATGAATATTAAATATGTTTCTGCATTTTTTTGAGTTTACTATTGATTTTTTACCCTTCTAAGTGAATAATTTAAGAAAAAAGAGTAGATTCGAGTACTAAAAGTCGAAAGTGACGGTTGTGTCTGCTTCGCGTCCTGTGAGCGAATTTTGTGCTAAGTTTAATCCTAGTATAATATTTAATGCTTAATTATCATGTGTATACCCAGGGAGTATTACTCAAGTGTGATTTACCTTTTTATGAAGGTATTTGTGTGTATTTTTAATTTTTTCGCCACTGGCTAACATCGCCGATATTATGGCCACTCGCCAGTCGAGCGTTCTGAGAGCTATCGAGGAAAAGCTCTCGAGAGGGCTAACGTATCACCAGGAATACAGTAACCTCATGGAATACTGTTGTGATTTTTCTTAGCAACAGAAAAATCTGTTGTTTAAATTAGCTGAATTCGTGTTGGGTTGCTGAACGGAGTAATAAAATACTTTTTTTGCACCCCCCCTCCCCATTCATATGAGTGAAATTTCTATGTGGGATATTTGGTTTGCTATGTGAAAGGCTGCAACAGCTGTAGAGGTGTGATGACTTCCTTTGTAGCAAGAGAAGAAAGAGAAGGCATAGTATTCTTTAAAAACGGACGGTTCAAAGGGTGTTGCGACAATGGCAACAGTTGGTGATGGATTACCTCCTTAAAAGTGGTAGACACATACATCGGTTCGGCACAAATGGACCTTTCTTCGTGTTGGGACAACAGATGGACAGACTTTTGTAATCAAAGTTATGCTACCCTGCGGGTGGTGACGCCTTGACCCAGCTGGAACTGCTGCAGTGTCATTAACTTTACGTTTCTTTATTCCTCTGGTGACATACAGATAATTACCTAGGGGTTAGCTTAACGAAGTGGGAGTGTAAAAATTGTAGCTGACGGCCCAATGGAAGATAAGTAGGGGCGTGCATTTCTCTGACCTAGCCAATGAGGGATGATTTTGAAGGTGTGAATTGCTTAGCTGGAAAGAGAACTTGCAAATATAAGGCGAGAAAGTTGGGTGAAAAAAAAGAGAGGGAAAAAAGAGAAAAAGGCGAGCCGGAAGAAGATTTTCTTTGGAACGAGGACCCCTTGCTGGAACGATTGGAATAGCCTGCCGATGACGCGAGAAAAATCGACTAAGACCTCATGACGGTGAGCTTGATGACGGAATTAATAGGGACTTTCACGATGATGTTTGAGGTGCCCGAAGCTGCTTAGGAAAGTCAAATAAATCTCAAGTGGAGGAAAAGTGTGGGATGGCTTCAGTATCACACGTTCCAGTCCTAGGTGTTAATACGTTCCAGAGCTGTGTGTAGAGGTTGCACCTTCAAGTGTGAGAACGTTCTGGAACCCGTACAGCGATCTGAAATCCTTGTCGCCGAATCTGATGATTCGGAAGTTGGTTGGAAGTTGGTGATGGTTCGGAGGTTGGATCACAAGTTGGAGAATCCACATCTGTTCACTTGTCCCAGGGGGACGCTTCCAGTGGCGGTATATCAGATAAGTCCTTCTAATATAAACTTTTCCTTTTGTCTCCCATATGGTCCACTTGTTAAAAAATAATTCTTGATGATAGTATGTTAGGCAGTGAATCAGACTTTGGCGGTGGGTTTATTTAGAGTGTATTGAACTATTATTAAGTGATGTTTTCACAAAATTAATAAGCCATCCTAAATTGAGTAAATGTTAAATCTAAGATCGAGACTTATGTGTTTGTTTAAATATGTTGTATTTCTGTATTGCTCATTGGCGATAAGCTTGATATTGTAAAAATTAGAAATTTTTAGATTTGTAAATGGTCTTAATTGAAGGCTGTAAGATTAAGGTTTAGAAACTAGTTTTAAATATTTAGGTGATCACCAAGGATGAGGAACATCCTTATGATAATCATGTTAACGTAAAAATTTCTTGTCTGGTAAATTTAACTCAGAACTATATGGCCATGCGCTTGTGTTTTATTAAGATAGATGCTATTATATGCCAAGATTAATGCAATTAAGCTTGTGATAAGTAATTATAGTCAATAAGTATAGTTGTGTAATGTGTTATAATCAAGAAGTGTAATGAAAATGCTTAGTATACCTTATTTTGTGTCCTGGATCATTCATGGCGTTATCTAGCTTCTCAATTGGTATTTTAAGAGTGTCTGGAATGGATCTGTGTTATTGGTATGATGTTATATGCCTTGATTTGCAAATTTATAGGAAAGTAAAATTCTAGTATATTTCAGTTACTAGCCAAGTTTGGTTAAGTTAAAACTTTAACTTTTAACTGGTTGAAATTTATTTGCTTAAATTTAAGTAAATTTTAATTATAATTAACAACCAACACAACAATACCTCGATCGTCAAGTTGAGTCGGAATTAATTACCGATCTCAAAGACAAAGCCAATAAAAGGCTAGCGGAGGTGGAAAAGGGTGTAGAGGAATCATGTGGTGAGTGGAATGTTATATTTTATAGTAATGGTAATAATGATATAGCAAACTCAAATATATGAAGGAATATTTCAAAAAACTTTCTTTAACAAAATAGGAAACAGTAACAACCCAGCGATCCAAGAAATACCAAAGTATGACCCCTGTCACCCCAGGAAAAAACGGCGCCCTAGGACTCTTCTACTTTCAGATTAAGCCAGATGCTGAATCCAACATAGCACGAAGATGAACCAGAGAAGGAAATGAGCCAACTAGCCCTTTTCAGGGCTAATGTGGAAGGCACCCAGGTACTAAGCCAAAGACATTTACCAGATTTGACAAAGACCAGAAATCGCTTACACCAGTGCCTAAATCAGGTAACGGGTATCCCCATTCTCTAACATAACTCATCTAATTTTAAGTTCCTAGTTACTTTTTAATATTTTTATTTTTATTATGTATTTATCTTCTTTTCCATCTCTTGCTGTATGCTTGTGTGAATGGCAGGTTGAATGACTGAAATGAATGGAGACGAATAAATGAGGCATATAATTGAACCTAATTACTAATAAATTCCCTTTCAGCAATAATTTTAATCTTTTTTCAGGTAACCTTAATTTAAATAGGTGAGACTCAGTTTTCAGCTAGGGGTATAGATGCCATGTATCATGTTTCGGAGATTGTGAACCGCCGAGTTCGTGCGCTCCGCTAAAAGCAATCACCGCTGGTGTGTGGTTTAGTAAATAAAACTTGTTCAAACATGTCGTGTTATGAATGGACGTGAGAAAACCAGCGTCAATGAGAGACATGTTCGATTGTGGGCGGGTTTCATCTTAAGTGACGTTCAGCCTTTAACCAATCACAAAGGAGAGTGGTTTCATCATCCTCGTGAGATCGGCCTTGTCCAGCGAGAACAGACGATTTTATGACATGATGTATTTTGAGCGATAAAATTGCGGGCTCTTGAGACTTTGGGGAACTTTTTGACATTTTACTTCATGTCTTAGCGACAATTGACATTGGGAGATTTTTATCCTGCGATGGATGCTACCTTCTCAGCGGATGAGCTGTTTCGAAGCATGGATGCTTTCCCGTCTCATCTTCTAGCTCGTCGAGAACTTGATAAGAGGTCTGCAAGTGAAACGTAGGGGTAATGAAGCAATGTTCTGTGCATAATTCAATTATAAAAATAAGCCGAGATCTGAAAAGATACATGTTTATCCTGTTAGCCTATGAATATTCGGAAAACTACTTTGGACTTCTCTTAATGATGGAGATGGATATGAACAACGAGTATTTGTGCTAGCGCGTGACAGGATTTCATATCTCCCAGTGGTGAAGTGTTTCTGAGAACGGCGAAAAGCACATGCTGGCCTTTTACGTGAATATGACAACATTTATCTTGTGCAGCCGATGTGACAGGTGAATGCCCGCTGACGTCGTGCGATGTGTAAAGGAGGCGATGTGTGTCTTCGGAAAAAAATAAGTACTGCGTGTTTTTATTACATGTTTTGTGTTCGTAAGTCACGTCTTTCAGGGTAATGGTATAGTAGTTGCAACTCTTTCCTGACAGCGTTAGAATTCAGTATTAAGTGTAAAATTTGTTGGTGTAAATTGTATGTGTAACTTGATAAGTAAAATTAAGCATAATATTTGGTGAATTCACTTAAACTAGTAATTTGTGAAATGTAAATCGATATAGTTCTAAAGATATTGTTTTGTTTGTTTATATTGAGTAGGCCTATTTTAGCGTAATTGAAATCAAGTGATTTTACCTTTATTTCTTTTATATGCATAGACGAAATTTTCGATTTAATTTCAATAAACATATTATTTTAATATTACTTACCTTTGAGGTTCATTTGTGTGCTTGACTGTCTACCCATTTTACCAGCTTGTGAGTTTGGATGTAGAAATTATCTGTCAGTTATTGCAAGTTGAAATTATTTCCTTCATTATTGAATTTACTTATTTTTTAATTAATATTCAAAACCACTATACGATGAAAATTTAAGCTCAATGTTTAGATTAATGAGGAGTAAAAAAATTATGTATAGTAATTAATATAACCTCATCACACAACAGAAAATATTTTGCCGAAAACCTGTCACAAAACAGTCTTTTCGTTTCATTAGGACCAAGCACAAAATGCATTGTGAGACAATATACAGTGGTTTCTCATCATTTTAGATATATTCTCTTCAACTGAATTTTTACAGTAATCAGAAGTTTCGGATAGAGACTCGCATTGCTCCCGTTAGGGATTGCAATATTCATGTGTTTTTGTGGACAGACCGAATATCGGGCCTGATCTTGAGGAGATCTCAAAGAACTCAAGAAACTGTTTAATTTTCCTAGCAGAGTTCAGGTTTGTTAAGTGAAAGTTAATTACTTATTGCTAATTTCTCCACCAGAGTTGCAGTTCCTCCCTTCTAGGGTGTTTCAATATATTGTTTGTAAATACAACCATTTTTAATCAAGGAAAAAAAATGTTGCGAATTTGTGTAAATAAAATTAAGATATAAATAAAGTTCTGAAAGACAACAATTTTTCTGCATTCGCATCCAACCTGCTCAGCCAAAAGAGCGGTCATCGTCGTGACGTCACAGTCCCTTCGCATTGGGAGTGTTTTTGAAATGATGCTGAGTTTAACTTTTTTTCTTTGCGTTTCAACTCATTTTTCGTTGTATAAAAGTTTGCTTTGTTCCTTATGTCTTAAATACTCTTATGTCTAATTATCAGTACTTTTCATTGAATATATTTAATTTAAAAATAATTTTGATTTCTCAAACTCTTTAACACGACACTCCGTCTCCCCACGGTTTGCAGAATTCTAAACGAGCCAGGCGGATTTTCGGGGCAAGGGTCAAACTAGGGGTTTGGGTAGCAGCGAAGTTTCCACAAGGGTTTCTGTGGGAAACGTCAGCTATCTCTATGGCTGACAGTGATGAATTGGCTCTGCCTATGTGGAAGCTAAATGTTTCAGAAAGAATTACATCGCTGAACTTTCGTACAAGATTCGAAATACTCTTAACCGAAGTTATATTTAAATCTGTGTTTATTTGAAAAAAAAATATTAAAGCTTAAGAATACAGTTTGGGAATTTAATTTTTAGAAATTCATTTATTAGAGTAGATTTTTTTCGAATCTCCTTGTAATGAAGACAAATATCAGTTTGTACGTTAATAGATTAACAATGATTCCTTTAAACGGTTGTCTTTAATTCAAAGAAAATATAATTAGAATTATTTTACCTGAGTGTAATTTTGTCTACTGGGCTTGATTGGAAGAGATCTTAACATTTTAAATATAAACAAACAAAACAAACACTCGCAAGTTAAAAGCAATTACTGAGTGTAGTTTGAGTTTTAAAATTTTTAGTAATTTTTCTTCTCGATGACAATACAACAGTTTTATATTTTATAACTAATTATAAATTGATTAACTGAAATTAAATTCAATTCCTTACAAGAGATGCTTCCATGTTGCAAATTTGTGTTAAAATGAGCTCAAGATTACATAATATTTATAATAATGAATTAAGAAAGATATGAATAATTAAAATAGAATGCTTTTTCTTTTATATACATCTGAAAAGTGTACATTTAAAAATTGCTTTATTAAATTTGTTTTTTTCTAAAACTATGCTGTAAAATGGTTTGGTCAATAACTAAATAAAGAAGATATTAAATTTTATTTCTAAGCGATATGAGACATATTATAAAAATCATATCAGTGATTTAACTTTCATTTGAAAAGGTAAGGATTGATGTTTTTTCTATATGGACATTTGAAGGACCAATAATTAAAAACACATTCACTACTTAAGCTTTCCAAAACTGATTTAGGATTTAAAAAATTGGAATTGTCGGAAAGATTTTTTTGTCAATTCATTAAATTTTGCAAAAATTCCTAAAAATTAAAATTCTGCGAAAATAAAACCTGACCGAATTTTTACCGGCCAAATAAACATTTAGAAAAAAATAAAAATGGTTTCGACTAAAATATTTCACCTCAAACAATTTTAAAATATGGTAAAACCCACCGAATCTAACACAGTAGATTTACTACTTTCTGAGTTTGCTGCTTATATTGCTGATAAGTTACATTATTTTATATTCTTTTTATTTAATAAAAAATTCTTTTCTGATAAATTAGGTATTAAAAATACTAGTTGAAATTCAATTAATCACAAAGACTTTAATCTCGAATCAACTATTGTGAGATATAATGAATGGTGTATTAGTTTTGTTAGTTAAATCCATTTACTAAATTAAATCTATGTTATACTCTTATATATAAATCACTTATAGTACTCTCAATTTTATAGTTTATCTTTTTTCGCACAAAGGAAATATAGACGTTCGCAATTCTATTTTATTTCTTACAAACATTATAGACGTTCGCAATTCTATTTTATTTCTTACAAACATTTGCGCTTTCCTCAAAAATAAATTCCCTTAAAATTGTTTATATTTCTCCCCTAGTCTAAGAAAGAAGCGTGTGTTTTTCATACAGAAACATATGTCTCTCTATGTGAAAAGAAGTCTGTTAACCTGTTGCATTATCATTACAAAATGTACCATCAAATCAATCACCGAATGTCACTATAATTATCGTTAAAAATGACCAAGGAAAGAAAACGCTACATCTGGCCTTTACAGTCTATTTCAGAATAATTTATCTAATAAGGAGTGGTAAAATTACTGGAACATGTGTCAGAGAGATTTTGCTATAGAATTGGGAGCCTTGCTTTGTAATGGAGCCTATTTTCTCTTGTTCAGTGTGGATTGAACAGGACACAACTGAATTCCGAAGGGGATGTTCTAAATATTCCATTTTTATTCTTAGTCATTTCTGAAGGTTACCAGTTTAGGATGCAACAGATTAATTTATCTCTCTTAAAAGGGATACCATTTTTGTGAAAAAGAATTGTGAAGAATTATAATCCAAACGTTTCTCAAATAGCTAGTAAAAGGAATATAAATAGCCATGACAAATTTCATTTCCTGACTACGGTTCTCCACATTATTTTATAATTAAATTGTTTGAATATATTGAGCAAAATTACATTAAAAACAAAAATATTATAAACCCCTACTATCGGGGTAACAATTGAAAAAATCCCATTATGTTCTCCATTGAGGACTGTATCATTCAACTAGCGACCCCAGTCTCTCCCTGGGTCACGCTCCAGTGCGCTTTCGACCACCAACTGTGAGGAGAAAAGGGGAGAAGGCGGACGAGTCCATTTCACGAATCCATATGTCAACAAAACCTCCGTATACAAAGGTAGTAAGATTTTGAGGGCCGCTAGGAGTCAGAGGGTTAAATACTGTTGAGGCAATAGAATTTTCTTCAAATTCGAAAAGTTTTTTTATCAGTATCAAGTATTTCAAAGCTGTAGGTTTTAATTTTATTATTTTTTCCCAAAAGAAAAAAAATTAATAGCATTTTATTTGCAAAAGTATAAGAAACTAAAATAGATTTATTTATTCATTTTTTGTAATGAAACTCTCAGCTTCACCATTACTTAAAAGGCAGAATCATGTTCAACATTTAGTTGCATACATAACTTTTAGAAAGTACTAATGATTTTTCCTAAAAGAGATGACAGCAAATTGATTTTATTCCCTAATATAAAATGGTAAGTTTAAAAAATAGTGTCTTTATAACGCATTATCGGAAAAAGAATATCAAAAACTACAACCTAGAGATGGCAGAATTATTTTCAAGAAAAGGTTAAATTTAAGTCTTCCGTTTCTCAGCCAGCAGCAAGGAATAAAAAATTCTTTGAATTCTGAAAATTCTTTCTTCATGTGCACTTCTTACATTTTCGCATTAGCTTAGAAAAAAAACCTCAATTCGTTTCATGTCGACACCTGTATTTGAAATATTTATAATTAAAATAATATTTTTCTGTTTTTATAACAACGTCATGAATAGTCTCCTGAAAACGTTTCTTCTTTCATTATACTGTTGATTTATTTTAAAAAGTTTTTAAAAAGGCAAATAAAGTCATATTGAATTTTTTTTTTGAAATTTTTGCATTTCACTATTCAAATCATGACAATTTATTTCCGAAGACTCATGAAAACGTCAGTGTAATTACTTACACAGTGACTGACAATATAATTGATGAAATGTATGAACAGTATAATTGTTCGAGATATTGGAAAAATAGATGAGTTTAGTGAAAGCCTTTAAAGCTATATCTTAAACAAATAGTAGGGCAACGTGGAGAGCATGAAACTGATTTAATTAACATTTCTAGAGATAATGAGGCAAAAATAAATAAATCCGAAGAATTTTATTTTCTCGGACTGGAAGTATAGGGTCAGGCGGAGAAATCGGGAACGGTGACTACAGAGCGCAATGGTGAGACCTTAGCGAACTGAAAAGCATGTGCTTTGGTTAAGAGACTCTACAGGAAGGAAGAAAAAACATTTTCTACTTTTTCAATGTTATTTGGTAACGTTTGTTTCCTTTACTTGCAGACGTGTTCAGAAAAGTGAAATCAAAATTTCTTCAGTTTCATTTTTCGTTTTCTGCGCATGTCATATGCAAGATAAGTTTCTAAGTTATATATTTCCTAGATCTGTAGGATATAACGATTACGAGGAAACTTGAATTTTCGTTTTTGGATTTCATTTTGAGGAACAGGTTAGTGTTCATAATTAACCCTGGCAATTTTTACTGCGAGATAATAGGGAACAGACTTCCAAAGTAACAAAAAAACTCTAATTTTTATGTATTTGGAATAATTTATTATTTACAGGAAGCAATTTTAAGTCGATAAGCGTGGTTGCGATCTGTCCCGTCAGTAAAGTTCGCTGTATTTTGCCAAATTAACAACTGAAATTTTAAATCAAGTTGAGCAATTTGGTTAAATCAAAATTTGTTTCGGTAGTGAATGACCAGTTTGCCATTTCGTGAGTCAGTTAAAAGCCAAAATCGTATCTTTGAAGTCGATTGTAGGAAAGACTTATTTGATTTTCAGGTAATATAAATGTCAAAGAAAAATTAGCAGAATAATGAATAGATGTTCTATTTCAAGTGGAAAATCTGCTTTCTACTACCAAATTGAATAAGAACGCTCGTTAAGTGTGATTGATTAATTAATAAATTATTTTTGAAAGGATATTGTTTAATGAACCTGGTAGAATATGTCAATGCACGTCCGAAAAATATAGACATCTTCTCCATCGCATACTATTTTTTAAAGAGAAATAAACGATGGAGTCTGCAAAATACGTCCCCAATTATCCCAACTGACCCTAACCTAAAGTAAGTATTTTAAACCTTATAAATTTTGATTCTATATACCCTTTCAGGTATAGAAAACTTCATTTTCTTCTTGTAAGTTATGTTAATATATGTATAAATGCACAAGAACAAACTATAAAATTAAAAAATCCTCGTGCTGCCATCTGCTGTCTTTATTCTATACTAAAATTCCTTTTTTTAAATAAATTATCAACTGACAACTTTCTGATTAAGAAAATTTCTTGGAAAGTGGTCTTAGAATTGTCCCTGAAGGTCTGACAAATTTATTAAAAGTTAAAGCCTTTGAAACTATGTCTGAAATAAATTGTAGATCAACGTCAAGCGCATGAAACTCCCTAATCAACTTTTCTAGAAATAGGGTGATCGTTCTCGAGATTTACAAAATATCTTTGAATCTATTCCAGCGTGCTTTTACGTTTTTCAGTGTGTATAATTAAAACACAACGAGATATAGTTAGTGACAATCTACTCTGACGTTATGTAAAAGCAATGACGGCGCGTCCATTGTAGTCATGGGGTGTAGGATGTTGCCACCTATATATATCGTGGGGTGATGTCTTTCGGCATAACTTAAATTTTGTCTTTTCTAATTAATTCTGAGAATAATTTAATTATTAGAAAATAAATAATAAAAATGAAATAAAACTAAAAAATAATATATAAAACAATTTTGAGTTGACATGATTTACACATCACAAATATTATATTTGGACAGATCTATAATATAAAAACTATCTTAAGAATATTTCACGAAAGCGGTTAAAAAAAACAAATTTAATAAAAACATATCGAAAGTTTTTTTTTTATTTGATAAACTTTCTTCGAAAATTTTATGCATTCTAACATTAATCACATAAATAGGCCTGAAATAAGAAATTCAAACAGTGGTTTGTATGAAATTTTTGAAACATTGGAAATATGTAAGCAAAAAAGCATTCTATTTATCTCGTTTGTTTCTCGTCTATGTTTGAATGTGCAATGGACGCGATGCCACTGCTTTCTACATAGTGTCAGAGTGGATTGTCACTGACTATAACTCGTTGTGCTACGTAGATTCTATATAGGAATTCTACCTATTGCAACGGTTCTCATGACACGACTTCCGCAAAATTGCTTCAGATCTTCACCGATCATGACCCCTAGAACCCAAAACCACCCTTCGTTAAAAAGTTTATATATATATATATATATATATATATATATATATATATATATAT
>BGPR01003024.1:40530-72478 GCA_013235015.1 Araneus ventricosus
TCCCATGTTATCTTGTGAACACGATAACTGGAGTAATTTTGATATAAATTTAACCAGCGTGGGATATGTTGCAAGGATAGGGGAAATTTTGGTCGAGTTCGTAGATGGGCTATCTAGCTAAAAGGCGGTGGATATGATGGGGGGTGGAAATAAATCCAAATTAGACGAATAATCATTGCCTTATCATAACAAACAACTTTTGTATTGAAACGTTTTCGATAGCTACAATTTCTTAGAAGTTATCATCTGAAAAGTGATTTTCCCTCCTTTTCCCTCCTTTCCCTAACTTAAATGTTCCTTTTAACCTAAGAATGCTACCCCATGTTGGAAAGCTCTCGTCATTTGCAGTCTCTTCCCCACTTTCATTCTTGCATCTCCAACACTTATCAGAATAGAGGGCGAAATGTTCTTTTCCTTATTATTATTAGTAGAGACGTATATGTATAACGCTTTTTCAAATGTTATCTTTTAAACACAATAACTAGATTAATTCAGATTAGATTTTAACTGCCGAGGGATATGTTGTAAGGACGGTAAAAATCTCGTCCGAGTTCGCAGATGGGCTAACCAGCTCAAATTTGGTGTAAATTGTGGGAGACTGAAAATTTAATTTTCCCATAATTCGCTTACGATTGAAGATAGAAAGAAAATTCAAATTACGCGAATTATTGCTTTATCAGAACAAACATCTTTTGCATTAAAACGTTTTGATAGCCACAATTTCTTAGAAGATATGTGCTGAAAAGCCATTTTCAATCCCCTTTCCAACTTATCATTTCCCCATAGCTCTGTTACGACTAAAGATAGAAAAAAATATTCAATTAGGCTAATTATCACCTTATCATAACGAACAAATTTTATATTAAAAGTTTTTTGACAGCAAGAATTACTTTAAAGTTATGAGTTCCCATCAACCGCATTCACTTCCACTTTTTATACAGTAAACAAGTTGATATACCTGGCTTTGCTCCGGAATAAAATGATTTCGTGTTTTATATTTTAATGTAAAAATTACCATTGTTAAAATATTATAATACACAAATTCCTTTTTTATCTGAAACGTTTTTAATTAAAATGGGAATATCAATTGAACCCCAGCTAAAAAAATATCTGCAGAAAATCTGCAGAAAAAGAATTTATTTGAAGATTTCTTAAAGATTTCTGCAGATTTTTTGAAGACAGAAAAAATCTGCATTTTTTCTTCAATTTAATCTGCAGAAAATTTTCTTACTATATTTTTCTCTAAATATTCTGCAGATTTTTTGAATACAGACAAAATCTGCATTTTTTCTTCAATTTAATCTGCAGAAAATCAGCAAAAAAAATTCTTATTATATTTTTCTCTAAATAATCTGGAGATTTTTAAGACAGCAAAAATTCTGCATTTTTTCTTCAATTTAATATGCAGAAAATCTGCAAAAAAATTTAATTTATATTTTTTTCTTTAAATATCTTGTAGATTTTGTAAGACATTTTGCGTTTTGTCTTCAATCTAATCTGCAAAAAAAAAATTAAATATTTTTTTCTTTAAATATCCTGTAGATTTTGTAAGACTTTGCATTTTGTATTCAATTCAATTTGCAGTTATTTAGCAGATTTTCAAAAAATCATTAAACTTGAACAATATCTGTTGATTTTTTGAAGAGTTAACTGCAATTTCATAATATCTGCATTTCTCTAAATACATATTTTTCACCATATTCTCTAATATTGCAGCTTTATTTTCCAAAGGATTTTAAGGACAAAATTATAATATAATTATCATTATTGTTTAACTCTACAGCTGACAGGAGTTTCAAAAAATTTTCCAATCGAAAATTGTCTTAGGTACAAAATTTTTTAAATATGTCACTGAAAAAATGAATTCTAAATTAATCTTTAAAATAAATATTTTAGGTTTTACCATTTTAAACTTTTCCCCCATAATTTAATTAATTTCCAATTAGTTTTCCAACTGCCTTTCTGATTAGCTCTTTTCCTACAAAAAGAAGGGAAAAGCGCCCTTTGGATGGAGAGAAGGCTTATCAGAAAGATAGAAGGTGAAAACGAATTTATTGAAACAGAGAATCTAAATTATTGAACAAAAATATTACTAATCTCATCTGTTACTCTCTCATCTCTACAACTTTGAACCAAGAATTCTGACCTTGGTTGATTTTTACATCACTAGATGGCGCCACGAGATGGCTATGGTGAGGCTAAAACTTAAATAGATTAATTTATTCTTGTCTCGTGTTTGCCGCGTGGTGTAATGGTTTGCGTTCTTGTCTGCGAAGTATAGGAAGGCGAGTTCGAATCCCGAATAGGATGGGTTTGAAGTTTTTTGCGGCATACAAGTAAGTTGAATCACAAATAAGATTAATTAAATTAATAATTACGTTAATTGAAATTAATAATTAAACCTTGACTATAGAAAAATCTACCGAAAATCTGAAGGTATTCGGAACATATTTTTCTTCAAATATTTTGCATTTTTTTTCTGCAGAAAATCTGAAGGTTTTGGAACATGCAGAAAAAAAATGCAGAAAATCTGAAGAAAACATGTTCCAAATACCTTCAGAATTTCTGCAGATTTTTTTAGAGATTTTTTTAGATGGGACCAGGCGATTTTTAAAAACAGCCGTTTTCTCCAATATATAGGTACTTTGAATTTTGTTAACAATTACTAAAGTAAAAGAAAGGTTTAATAAATATTTTGAAACAATTAAATTAACTAGTTAATTATTCATTAATTTAAAGCATGAGAATAAATCAATTGTTGGTCCCCATATAAATTGTTAATCGTCTACTTTTAAAATTTTCTTTTAGCATTCTTCCTTCTGGAAACAGTTCTTCGTATTATTCATGTTCTTCAACGAGAATATTATTACCAATTCAGCTTAAAATTAATTTTGCAAAAAAATATTAAAATGAGAAAAACAAATTTACGGAAATGAAAGATATCGCGGGAAAACGCCTCTCTTAATTTTTAATTAAGTGAAATTTTAAGCAACTTTTAGACTTTGAAAAGTTGAAGGTGACCTTTCTCTTTTCTTAAATAAAAGTGTGCAAATTTGGTAGAAATCAGTCCAGTGGTTTATGTGGAACATACATACATAGCCACAATGTCTGTTATTTAAATTATTATAATTATAAGATTAAGATTGCTGGAAAATAGTATGAGCCATAAAAAAGTTTTAGTGAAGATTTTGTCACAATTAATTATTTAATTTTAATTAATCAAACAGATAATTTAATAGTTAATTTCATAAGTAGTTAATTTGACATATTACTTTAATTTTATTTTTCACTAAACTAATTTGCTTATTAGATTCAATATATAATAGCCAAAAACAATAGATATTTAAATAAAAGCTCTCTTTATCCTTTTTGAAATTGAAAAATTTATCCTTAACTTTGAAACTGTTTTGGGATTTTCTACCTGAGTATTTGCTTTTAACCTTCGATGAAGATTTAAATTTGCTGTTCAGAATGGCTGCATTCATATCCTATGCTTTAAACACGTGCATTAAATTTGCCACTCACAATGTTTAATAATTTTTTCTCTTATATGTTAAGAATTTAGTGACTATTATCTGTGTAACCAGGCAGTTCTTTCAATGAGCCCATTTTAGTAGTGTTTAAGTGTTTTATGTCACGTGATTTTACGTATGATAAAGTAATGTTCGCACAATTATATTGTAACCTAGATTAAATAAATTAATTTTTAAATTTAGAGTCTTTCTCCATTCGTATGAAGAGTCAATTTCTTGTTACTGTTTCAGATAGGCTGGCTTAATGTTATGTAGGAGGTATTTTCAAGGTTGAAATGTTCATTTCTTTATGACTCCTATCTGTTGAATAATTATATGTGAATATAAAGTAAATTGACCAATGTAGTGACCAATAAATCCAGCATAACCTTTTGGAATGAAAAATGGAATGATAAAACCTTGATGTAGTAAGAAATTAAATGTCATGAAAACAGAATCACAGCGTAAATATTGCAATGTGTCGATAGAATAAAGTCATTGGCTATGTCTGTATTGATCAATATGTAATATTTCATTACTTTTGTAACATTAGCGTAGAAGAATCTACCTTTGCCTTCAAGCTTGCCGAAAAGAGATTTTTTTTAATTATACACTCGGATAAACGATAAGACGCGCTGACATATTTTCAAATATGGTTTTTTAATCTCGAGATCGATTTTTTTAAAAAACTGATTATTTTATGTATATTACCAGTCCGAGAAAGAAATTCTTCCTAATTTTATATTGATTCGTATCTGTAGAAAAGTTTATTAAAGTCGGTTTCATGCGCTTGATGTTCATCTACTATTTATTTCAGATGTAGTTTCAAAGGCTTTTACTAAACATAACTTAGTCAGACCTTCAGGGACGGTGGTTTCCTTTCGAAACCACTTTCTAAAGGAATTTTCTTAATAAGAAAGTTGTCAATTGATGATTTATAAATTTAAAAAGGCATTTTGAGTATAGAATGAAAACAACAGATGGCAGCACGAGGGTTTTTTGTTTTATAATTTGTTCTCGTGGATTTTTACAAAAATTAACATGGCGTTCAAGAAGAAAATGAATTGTTTCTATACCTGAAAGGGTATATCGAATCTAAATTTTTGAGGATTAAAATACTTGCTTTAGGTATACTTCTCGTCAGAAAAAAACCTTAGATTTGTTTGTTTATTTATTTTTGCCTTATTATCTCTAGAAATGTTAATTAAATCAATTTCATGCTCTTGACGTTGCTTTACTATTTATTTAAAATCTTCAAAGGCTAAACTTAACTTCCAACAATTTTTCCAATATTTCGAAAATTTATTGTGTTCATACATTTTATCAAATACATTATTTTCTATTACTGTCTTAGTATTATATTGTCGCTGTTATGTGTCTTGGGCAATTAAGTTGTCATGTTTCGAATAGTGAAATATAAAGATTTCGGAAAATTAAAACACTATATGAGTTTATTTCCATTTTATAACCAATAGTATAACGAATAAAAGTTTTCAGAAGACTCTTCCTATCGGTGTAAAAAATAACATAGAAAATATATTATTTATATTATAAATATTTCAAATACGGGACTCAACATCAAACGAGTTAATGTTTAGTGTTTTTCTAAGCTAATGCGAAAATGTAAGAAGTGCACATGAAGAAAGAATTTTCAGAATTCAAAGAATTTTCTACTCCTTGCTGCTGGCTGAGAAACTGAAGACTTCAATCTAACCGTTTCTTGAAAATAGTTCTGCCATCTCTTGATTGGAGTTTTTGATACTCTTTTTCAGATATGTTATAATGAATTTTTTTAAAACTTACCATTTAATATTAGGGAATTTAAAACAATTTGCTGGCATCTCTTTTAGGAAAAAGTATTAGTTATTTCCAAGAATTGAAAATGCATGTTTTATGAAACTAAATTTTGAAGATCATTCTGTCTTTTATGTAATGGCCAAGCTGAGAGTTTCATTACAATAAATTACTAAATAAATCTATTGTAATCTAATATACTTTTCCAAATAAAATGCTATCCACTTGTTTTCTTTTGAGAAACAAATAATAAATTCAAAAACAACAATTTCCAAATATTTGATATTGATAAAATAAACTTTTCGAATTCTAAGAAAAGTCTAGCATAGCAACAGTATTTGAAGAGTTTCAGAAATCAAAATTATTTTTAAATTAAATATATTCAATTAAAAAAACTGGTAATTAGATATAAGAGTATTTTAGATATAAGAAACACAATACAAACTAAGAAAAATGAGTTGAAACTCAAAGGCAAAAGCTGGAACTCGGCATCATTTCAAACATACTCGGAATGAGAACGGGCATTGAGTGGTAGAGGCAGTTGCAATAATTGGGAATGAATTTTGCAGATTTCATTTTTCTTATCAATTTAAAATAATGGTACGAGATAGAGAAGAGCTCTAGTAGTCCAGTCAACGAAGGCAAAAAATCGACGAATAGAAAAAAAAGGTGTAGTTTTGAAATTTCGCACAGTTGTTGGGGGTAGTGTCCTAAACGACGTACTGAAAGACCCAGCCTGTGGGAAGTGCGCGGGGGGTACGGGGGTTTAAGGGATCTTATATTACCGTTGGTTTTCAAAGAAACGCAATCAGTAATATATCTAATAAAACAGAGTAACCCAATTAGTTTACTTATTTTATATTTAGATGCGTTCATGACAATGACAATATAATTAACGCTGACTGATAATAGTTAAAATAGACATCTTTATTCGATGATAAAAATATAAGCATATATAAATACAACCGATTTAATCTTAATCCTCGATTAAACATACTTACGAAATAGCCGGGGTAAGCAGAAGGGTGACGTAATAGTAGTTCGTCATTTCTAATCATACTACTACACATTACTGTTACCAACGTTATCACAATTCTAACCGTATTTATATTGTTAAAAATGCGACGTTTATAGAAGCTATTTAGCATAAACCCAAACTGGTTTGCTTTACTGATTGATTAATGTTAGATCTCGTCTAACAATAACCATGATTCGGAAAAGGTTGATCAAAAAGAACGTTTTGGCAATAGTATTTGTTGCAAAGCTATCAAAGGGAGGTGATTTCAGTTTTTCTTAAATATCTCGATAACTATTGGTTCTATAAAAAACACTCAATTACAAAATTAAACTACATAAAGGTTGCTACAAGAAAGTCCTACATTGTTTTTCTAGCATCAGTAACTTAGAAGATACATTGGGATTTAAAAGTTAATATTTCTAAAAATCTTTATTGTAATGGGTAGGCCGCGGTGGCCTAGTGGTAAGGTCTCGACCCCGGGACCGGAGGGTCGCAGGTTCGAAACCCGATTCCACTGAAGATCCGCCGTGTATGGGGCCTGTTGCACGCTAAATCATACGTAGTGGCCAAACGTCCTCCCGTTGGTGTGGCGCGGAAGTTTGGAGAGGGGGGTGCCAGCTCAGGTGTCGTCCTCGTCATCCGACCGCGGTTCAAAATTACGAGGTCCGTCCCTAAATAGCCCTCGTGTTGCTTCAAAACGGGACGTTAATATAACCTAACCTAACCTTTATTGTAATGGTAAAATCGATTAAAACTGCTGAATCAACAACTCTCATAATAACCTCATGCCTATATAATAATTATACAAGGGTAGTATTGCATATGTCCGATCATGGGGGGGAGTGAAAAACATATTTTATGAACAATTAGGCTCCCTTCCTCTCCTTCACAAGTTTCCTTCTAGTCGGAGTCTAGTCAACGAATTGTAAATTTAAAAAAAAAAAAAGTTGTAGTTTTGAAATTCGGAATTCGTCACAATTGTTGGCGAGAGTGCCCTAAACGACATACTAAAATTCCCCTCTGGTTTAAGGTGCTCAGGTTGTACGGTAGGATAAAATAAGGGGGGATATTTCTCAGTTTTTCTTAAATATCTGGAAAACCATAGATCCTAGCGAAAAAAACTTAAGTATAAAATTAACCTAAATGATATTTCCTGCAAAAATAGCCCTACACATTGTTTACTTAAGTTTTACGAATAGTTTAGAATATTATAGTAGTTTGAAATAGTACAAAATTACAATAAGTGGTTGAAAATGTTAGTTTTATTTTTATGACAGAAAATTTATATTTCAAAATAGCGGCTATCTATTACAATATATCTATCACATATTATATCTTTCTATAACAAAATATTATATTTATATATTAATAATATGCAATTAAATTTCTCCATGTTTTTTCTAGTATTTGATAAAGTTCGGGCACCTCCTCTTTTCCTAGCGGTGCACCTTTGGTGAAGAAACCATTAAAGGTGCCTGAACAAAAACACATTGCTAAAAGTGAGTTGCTCAGCCGCTTCTTTGGTTGGAGGAATTGAGGAAAGATAAACTTTGATCTTGGTTGATGATTTGAGAAATGCTACATATCTCTGGTTAATCAAATTATGTTCATCAGCAACGCCTTTGTACTAGGAACATCTACTCACCGGCTTGTAAGATAGCATGTGGTGTTGATGAGGGGTTATAAAAGATGTCAGCAATGTTTTCATCTGCCTTAGTTGATTTCCGAACAATGTAACTATAGTGATTTGCTTTTTCTATAAATAGCTGGCGTTATGTCGCAGTCACTAAATGCAGGGAGAAGGAGGATGGTTTGGGTAAAAGAAAATTCTTTCTGCAGCTTTCTTGTAAAAAATATTTAACTTCCACTTTTCCCTTGCACTTGCCAGGCTTCATAAAATAAATCTTACTTTCTAGTGGTGCCAAAGCAATCAATAACACGATTAGGTCTACGTCTAGAAGTTTCTGTCTCTAACCCAGATCTCACAATATAAGTACCAGAATTCCCTGTAGCGACACTCGTTTCAGTTCCTTTGGCAGCCATTTTCTGTGTTAGCAATTGAAAATGCCTGGTCTTATTTCTTCAATGGCCATAAAATGTTTCTGTCGAACTGTGACAGACTGGTTGAGGGCTTTTAAGTTAAACTCAGCATAGATATTTAGATTTAGATTTTTACTGTCTAAATACTATCATTTGGAGTGTTAACAGAACCAAACGACTGAGCAGAGGGATCTAGTTCAGAGGAACGGACGTGAGGGGAGGAAGGGAGCACAACTGATCATGAAATAGGTTTGTCGACCCCCTTTCCTGTTACCGCCACTACTCTCGACACATGCAATACATAATTATTGTATAGGCATGAGTTCTTTCTGAGGGTTGTTGCTTCATCACTTTTAATTTATTTTAACATTACAATGAGGAATTTTAAAAATATTCACTTTTAGAACCCCTTGTATCTTCTAAAATTTAATTCTACAAACATTTAGAACTATTTTTGAAGGAAATTTAATGTATTTGAAATTTATAATGATTTTTTTCCCTCTAATCCATAGTTTTCGAGATATTTAAGAAAAAAATGAGAAATCTCCACTTTCAAACCCCCTCCACAAGCGGGGAATTTTATTATGTCGTTTAGACACTCTCCCCAACAACTGTGCCGAATTCCTAATTTCTATAATACACCTTTTTTTAAATTTACAATTCGTTGATTGGACTACGAGTAGAAGGAAACTTGTGAAGGGGAACTGATGTGAATGGAGGATGCGAGCTTAATTGATCATCAAATGTGTTTGTCACCCCTTCCCCGCTCTGACACTGGGAACATTTCGAAACTTGAATAAAGATAATAATGGGAAAGGATAGCATGATGACTTCCTTATAATAGAACTTAATTAGACACGCTTTTTCATAATATCCACTCTAAATGATATAAGAAAATGCGACAATCGGTTGTTGTTCTTGGAGCTAAATTCATTTAATCCAAGTTAAAGGAATTAAAACGTGGAAAAGCGTGAATTTTTAAGAATAATGCCAGCACTTTTAAGTTGGGAAAATAATTCGAATTTCCACCTAACTTTACAAGAGTTTGACGTTTCGTTATTCTCGAAATAGTTGAAAACGGAAATCTAAATTTTATTCCGTTAACTTATTCAAACCTAACAGATTTTTATTGCTCTTGTATTTTAGTGATAGAATATTCTATAATCGTGTTTGTTAATGAAGAAAATAAGCTCAAACAACTGAAAAAGTGGACTTGAATGGTTGTTGTTATTGAAGCTAAATTTATTTAATCAATGTTAAAAGAATTAAAACGTGGAATAACTTGAGTTTGTAAGAATAATGCCAAAACTTTAAAGTTTAAGATAATAATTTGAACTTTCCACCTATCTTAAAAAGAGTTTGCTATATTGTTATTCTCAGAACTATGAGGAAAAAGAATTGTAAGTTTCATTTCATTAACATATTCAAACCTATCAGATTTTTATTGCTCTTTTATTTTATTGGTAGACTATTCTAAAATCTTATTTATTGAAAAATAAGCTCAAATCGAAGATAGAAGTTGAACTATGTAACAAAAATAAATCCAAGCTGGTTCATTAGAAGAATATATATTCTTGTGAAACTGATTTAATTTTAAAAAGATTTTAGGAGAATTCGCGTGTAAGAAAACTTTTATATTTAAGAAGAGAAAAAGAACGAATACGATTTTGAAATTTACCTGAAAAAGCAAATAAAAAATAAATGAAATTTAAAATAAAAAAATGAAAATGAAAAAAATAAAATTGAAAATAGAAAATGAAAATAAAAAATAAAAATGAAAATAAATGAAAATAAAAACGAAAACAAATGAAAATGAGAATGAAAATAAATGAAAATGAAAATAAAAATGAAAGTAAAAAATAAAAATGAAAATAAAAAATGAAAATAAATATTTATTTGTTAAAATAAAATCAGAATGAAAAGATCAATCCGAATTGAACAAAAGAAGAGAAAATTCTTTGTCCCTGAAAACACTCGAAAATTTTCCGAAGTCCGAAAGCAAGACAAAAAAATAATTCCGTATCTTAAAAATTCCTTATCTAAGAAGTGGTTGGTGGCGAGAGATTGGTAGCTGGTGGCTGATTTCTGATCTGGATGTCCTAGAACTCCCATTTCTTATCTACTCAGAGGTGTGGCCGCTTAGAGAAATTTTAATGTAATGAATTATAAATTGAAGATTTATATGCAGAAAATAATTTGAAATAATTATTTTTCCTTTTGATTGCATTAATGAATGAGTGTTTTCAAAAACTATTTATTAAATTTATTTCAGCGTTAATTTTGGAGCAACTAGCCTTCCTGGGGATCACGGCAGGAGCGCATCGGTTGTGGTCCCACCGCTCCTACAAAGCCAAGTGGCCACTCAGAGTTTTTCTCTGCATTCTGAATATTGTCGCATTTCAGGTAAACTACGTGCAATTCATATCCCAGAATATTTTACAGTTGCCATTTATAAATCTCTTAATAATGTTTTACATTTTGTTCCAAGTGTAGTAATATACCTCGGTTTTTGTCTATTTTTTCCTCGAAAACTTTTTCTCGTTTCTGGTCATTTATCTCGGTTTTTAGACGCGCCGACGTGACATCACTTCTGATTTTGCAAAAATAAACGTCGGAGGTGCGACCTCGGACAAATATGATGCCGAAAAACTTGTGTCCGAAACTAAAAATTGCGTTGAGTATGAAGGATTCACCCCTCCCCCAACAAGTCTTCAAAAGTCATAAACTGGCCTCTTTTGGAAAATCAACAGGAGGAAAACACAGTTCCAGGACATAAGCCTGTGAAAAGTATTCTAACTCTTTTTTTGAAAGGTAATGTTAGGTGATTTTAATTGAAACACTTACTCTTGTACCATTCAGAATCTTATAGAAAAGTTCAGCAGTTTAATATTAATTTTATTTTAATTTCTTAATGTTTTTAGTATTACACACTATATTCATCACCTATAAACTGCAATTTTAGTGTGTATATTGGAGTGTCAAATTATTGGAATTTATTGGATTTACATTGATTCATATATAAATAATTGCCTCGGTTTTCGCCGGTTTCGGATTTCTGCAATTGTTTCTGAACGGATTATCGACAGAAATCGAGGTATCATTTTAGTGTAAATGAAATGTAGACAAGAGAAATGAATCAATTAATAAATATATATGAAGAAAGAGAGGTTTATATATGTCATATCATAAACTGGTTTGAAATTCTTGAAAGTTTATAACATGATTTTTATGACTTGACTGACAGGTGGGCGCCACTTATCCTCGCTACGCCACTGATTATACTATTTTTCATCTAAAGCAATATAACTTGATCAGCTGCGTGAGCACATAATTTCTTTACTAGAGAGCAATTTTGATCACTTGATCTTATGTTCCAGAATGACATCTACGAATGGAGCAGGGATCATCGGGTCAACCACAAATTCACCGACACCGATGCGGATCCACACAACATCAAGCGAGGATTCTTCTTCGTTCGCATTGGTTCGCTGTTGTGCAAGAAGCATCCGGATGTGGCCAAGAAAGGAAAGACTATTTTTCTGGAAGATCTATCGGCTGATCCTATTGTTAGATTTCAGAGACGGTAAAAATATTTTAATTATTTTTGTACACCTTTACTTAACTTGCCTTAATTCCTGTTTGTACAAATAGAATTTTATAATTGATTTTTCGCTAATTTCCTGGTGTGCTAAAGTTCTAAAATTTTACACAACTTTCGATGATGTATTCTATTTTATAAATGTTGTGATATATCATTTTTAATGTTACAAACATAGAAAGTCGCTTCCCAGCAATGTGAGTCTTATGGTTGGGAAGAGAGTTTTACAAGGTTAAGCATGGAGTGACGGCTGCGACTGTTCCGGGACCCCTGGTCTTGGCGATAATTTTGGCGACATTGGCGACAAATAGGTGATTCCAGATAATGCAACCCTTTTCTCGATATTTCTATTAAGAAAGGGAATACGCGTGAATATACGAGAAAACTCCTTGTGACGTCACGGCCTGTCGGAGAGAGCATATAGGGAACTCGCCTGTATAAGAGGGAGGAGTGTTGATCCATTGGGAACGACTTGAGAGCTTCGTCCGCAGTGCGAGCTAGGAAGCTGGTGAGCTGAGAACTATTGAAAGTGCTGTTATTGTCGTTACTAGTTATCTGCTGACTGTTTGTGTTTTTAGTTAACAAAGTGCTGAACTGTTATTACCTGTGAATTTTTGTCTGTTTACATTGGTACTCTGTGCAAGAACCATTGTTTCCTATACCTGTGCTACATGTTTTCCTGCATATTTGTTAATAAACCTTCATTCTCCATTATCCTGCGTGTTGGACTGTTTACACCATACACCCACAGTAAGACTTTTACAACAATAACCTATTTTAATATTTAATAATTTTTTTATTATAACATTTAATAAATGTTTGTCCTATTTGAACATCAAAAAGTGTTCTATTTTAACATTTCAGAAATATTCCATTTTAACATTTAATAAATGTTCTATTTTAACATTTTAAAAGCTTAATTATCAGTCGGGCGATTAATTTATTTGAAATTTGTTTCTGTAATAGTGGTGCAATCTGGTAGATAATTCGAGCAGAAATTGCTCGTAAGGTTCCATATATAAAATATAAAACAGAAAATAAATGTGTCTGTCTGTGTGTCGGTCACAAGAACTCCTCCTAAACGGTTAACGGGTAGTGACCAGAAATTTGCACACGACATTCAGGGTTACATTTCTAGGTCAACTGTGCTATTTTTATCTTTCAGAATGAATTAATTCTTAATATATACAATTAAATAACAAAAATTAAGCCGTTTTTAGTCTAACTGTTATAAGCTTTTGACCAATTATTTCTGAAATATTTATTGAAGAAAAGTTATTTTTACACCATCGTAAAGAGAAAAAAAATAACTTTTTAATGTTATTCCATAGCGGTACAATTTTTCCATAATTGTAATTAAAGTCTAAAAGTTTATTTTCAACAAAATTTTTAGCAATTCTTTCTATTCTTATAAAATTAAATTCAAGCCAATTTACTGTTTCATAAAATCCTTCAGTCAAGAGAATTGTCACTGTGAAAGTTAATATAAGAAAATCTTGTTTTCTTCCGACATTTTGAATTTCAAGGCAGAGTTTTTATTTCTGGTTTTATGCCATAGCATATATTTTTTATATGGTCGCACAGTAATCCAAGAATTGAGCGATTGGATTAATTACTATATCTATTAGATGTTTTGTTTAATTTAAAAAAAATTAAATGATCGTTATGGGTATGTTAAGTCTTTCAATGTGGCTTATTTTGGTTCCTATTGTTACAAAGCTATAAAGTCGTTTCCCTGAGATGCTAATCTTGGCGACAAACTTGGAGACTTGGAGACAAAGTTGGCGACTTTGACGATAAAAGGAATTCTCTAGAAGGACCTCGATTTTTCAACATATTTCTACTGGTTTCATGAACTTTCTAGAAATCATGTCACTTCCTACGTAATGAAGTCACTTCCTGTTGAAAAGTATAAAAGGCAAGCTCTCAAGCCAAGAAGAGTCAGTTGGATTTTGATCTGCAAGCAAGCTGGTGAGCTAATAAGAAACCTTTGAGAGCTGTGTTGAGATTTAATGGTAGTCTCTGTTGTGAATCTTTACAAGTGCTATTTTAATATTTGTGTTATGTTTCTTTGCTTAGAATACCTGTAAAATGAAGAGCTTTATTTTTGCAATCCTGCTTATTGGAATGCATTCACATACACCCACAAGACGAATTTGTCACACTATCGAAGGGAGACGAACTAGGGAGAATTAAAAGGCGTTTTTCCGGTTTATCTGCCACAAAAAGTCTTCCTAAATGATAAGCAGCATCGACATGAAACTAATTGAAGCCATTTTGGGGTCCATTTACAGGTCAATGGGGCTTTTCGCAACTCTTTCAAAAGTTATTACTTCTTAAAATATTTTTAAATAACAAAATCAAATCGATTTCCGGTGCTTTTTCTCAGTTTTTCACCAATTACTTCTGAAAGATATATTAACCGAAAATGATTTATATACGATCTTAAAGAGCAGAAAATTTTCTTTTTATTGATTTGAAATTAAATATCATAAGTTTTCCCTCCAATTTTAATAAACACTTCGAAATTCATTTCTAATGCAATTTCTAACAAAGATTTCTATAATTGTAATTAAATTCAAACCGATTTACTATTTTATCAAATCCTTCATTCCCGTATTTTTTCCATTATAAAAGTTTTAATAAAAAAGTACTGCTTTCTTTGAAAATTAAGAGAAAAGCAGAATTTTTGTTTCCACTTTTATTTCGTAGCATTTACATACAGTGCTGTTCAAACTATAAGAATGATAAGGAAAATTTTACACTTTTTATTATAAAATATATATTTATTTATTTATATCCCAAATATATTAATTTTATTATTAATTCAATCATACTAATAGCAAAAAACTTCAAATAGTACAAACTTTATAGGAAAATAAGTCAGTACTGGAACTTTTTCGTGTAACTCTTAATTATGTGTTGTTCAAACTTAATCGAACGGTCAGAAACATACAAAGAAAAAAATAATATAGCAGTTTCTAAAAATAAAATATAAATGTTTAGTGTTTATATGGGCCTTCTTTAGCTTCAATCACTTCTTTTATTCTTTGAGTCAGGGTATCAATCAGTTTTTGCATTGTCTCCTGGTTGATGCAGTGCCATTCATCTTTGATCGTCTCAAAAAATAGTTTTTAGTTTTAGTTTAGTTTTTCTCTCTTCAAAAGAGAATTTTTATTTCAAAATTGACCATAAGTTTTATATGGATTACTGTTTGGACTTTGTGGTGGCCAGTCCAATACCTTAATTTTGTTTTTTGAAAGATAATCTTTGGAAAACTTTTTGTGTTTTCAGTCATTATCCCGCTGAAAGATATATAGTCGAACCACACTCAAATTTTTGATGGATTTCTTCAGATTTTAGGCTATGATATCGACGTAACACTTACAGTTATT
This sequence comes from Araneus ventricosus, assembly GCA_013235015.1. Taxonomy (NCBI): domain Eukaryota; kingdom Metazoa; phylum Arthropoda; class Arachnida; order Araneae; family Araneidae; genus Araneus; species Araneus ventricosus. The sequence continues at coordinate 55,888 of BGPR01003024.1, forward strand.
TTACCGTTGATCATCACAATTTCACTAACACTTTTAGGGAGAAACAACCCCATACTTCCGCATTTCCGCCACAGTGTTTTACTCCCAGTAGGATATTCATCATTTTAAGAGTCTCACCTGATTATCCCCACACACTTTTACATTATTTTACACAAAAAAAATCACATTTGCTTTTGTATGACCAAAACACATTGTTCAAGAATTGTGAAACCTTCGAAATATGCTCTTTTCCAAAGGCCAAGCGCATTGCCATGTTTTGTTTTGAGATGTATGAAGATGTATGGTCTTTTTCTTTGGATACAGATTATCAATCCTGACATTTTGATTATAAAGCAAACTGCTGGAGCTGTCACATTCAATTTCAAGTTTTTCAGAATCTCTATTGACGATATATCGTTCTTCTTCTGCGCAAATCTTATATTCAATGAATCTTCGTCTGTACTGGTTTTTGGTTTTCTATCTCATCCTCTCTTGTTTTCGATGGATCCTGTCGTTTCACACTTCTTGCACAAATAGTAGATACTCAAAATAAAATAACTTATACTTTTTTGCTAGGTTTTCTTATGATACCACATGCTTTCGATCTTCACTGTTGCGGTGGCGAAGATCAAAATAAATTTATTAACTCTTGAAGATTACTTTTGGATTGACTGATTCATAGACCATTACATAGATTCCATATTTCTTCCATTCTTAATCCATAGACCTGTAAAAAATAAATTAGCAAATGAATTAATCTAATAAAGTTGTTAAAATTTCCCATAGTAAAAACAAATCCAATTCTTACTCACTTAAATATAAACTTCGTCATGATTCGTTCGAATAATTTTGAGAAGCTAAAATGTACTGTGTAAGGTAAAAAATCTGGTAATATACTGTAATATTCTGTGTCTGTAGATGAGCCAAGTATATTCCATTGTTTCTTACCTGCTGTGACTAACAAGTTAATATGAATTCCAAAACTCCCAAATTATTAAAGTGTCGTCGTTTGATTTTTTTTTTATGATTTAGATTTTTCCTTTTGATTTTTATTCGTGGTATTGAAACTAATTCATAAGTAATATTTATTTTTTGATTTTTAACTAAATTTTTAAACGTCTCTTCACATATATCTATAGAAAGGTTGTTTAAAATGTTTTTCTATTGAGTTTTCGAGAATTTTCCTTAAAACGTTTTCTGGATTTAATTTCACTTCGAAGTTATCTTAATCTTGATGGTTTTAACAAAATTTAAGAGAAATTTACCGTAGTCTAGGATTTAAATGACGTTGGGCATTAACTGGTAAATTTTAATTCCATAACATTCACTCACAATATTTGATAATTATACCTTTTTTGACTTTATTTAAGATTCGAATGTTTGCTTCAATAGGTGAAATTTGCTTCTACAGATTTTATAAACTTTTGGTTATCATCTTCTCCTTCTATCTGCCGACCATGATACCCGTCTGGTGTTGGGGCGAGACTACATGGTATTCTTTTTTTATCTCTGCCATGGCAAGGTATGGCGTAAGCATGAACAGCACATGGCTTGTAAACAGTGCTGCACACAAATATGGCGACCAACCTTTCGACAAGTACATAGAAGCTAGGGAGAATCCTGATGTGGCAATGATAACGGGTGGTGAAGGCTGGCACAACTAATATTACGTCTTCCCCTGGGACTACGCCGCCAGTAAACTGGGCGACACCTTTAACCTGACCAAAGTGCTCATCGATGTGATGGCGATGATCGGACTAGAATACGATCTGAAGACTGCTAATTCAGATGCAATAAAGGACAGAAAACTGAAATCTGGAGATGGTACAAGAGTTACCCTCAACGATAAATTGAAACATACTTTAAACACTAAATATCCAAAGTAGTTCCTGCTTCCTATTTTTCAAAAGAACATAAATAATAAAGTAAAGGATGATTAATGAAAATATTATGAACGTTTATATTATAAGCATTACAAATTTGATGATTGATGCAGAATTTGTATATTACAAGAAAGAAATTTTATACAATTGTGTAAATTATACATATTTTCCTATTTTGTTGACTAGAATAAAATGCTGATTTCTTTAAACTCTTGTTACAGTATGATAAATTTTATATTTATATGGTAATATATAACATCAACGGTGTATATATAAAATATGGTATATATGTAAACATCAACAATTGAAAGTGACAAGTACATTCCTACTTTTCAAAAGAAAATAAATTATGAAGAAAGAAAAAATTGTAATATTGCAAGTGAAATATTACTTATTTACCAAAACGCACTGAACTTAATTACTTAACTTAATTTTACTGAAACTTAATTAGTGAAAATCATAAACGAAATTAGTTAATATAACTTGAATCCTTTACAATGCCACATGTTTCCATGCAGCTAATTTCAAACCTAGTAAGGAAAATTTCCTCATATTTTTCGCAGGTTCCTTGTAAAGTTATGCACATATATGTAAGTGCATATACTATATACATGAAAAGAGCTCCCATAAATTTGTTTTTTTAGTTAACTAATAATTCAATGAAAAGTAGAGTTCGCTTCCAAAAAAGAATGTAAAATCTCTTATTCTTATCGCAGTCTTTTATCAACCACTTTCTTAAAATGAATTATCAACACAGGTCTGTTATTTTATAAGTATTAGCAAAATTACAATTAAATGTCTCGCCATTTCAGAAATAACTCAAATATTTTAATGGTGTCAAATTTGTCATTGACTCTCCAAACACTGAAGCCATTAAAAATTCTAAAATCTTGAAAATAAAAAATACATACATATATATTGTTTTCAATGACTTCAAGGAACCTTCATACCAAATTCAAGAGAATCGAAGAACGCGTTTGGTGGTGACTGCATAACAAACAAATTTTCAGAAAACAGAAGGAATAGGGTAAGGTCCAGTTGAAAAAAGCCTTGTAATAAAACCACTACACTAAAATCACAAAAACCAACACACTAAATAAACCAGAATTCATTTAATAGAACACAATTAACATAACTAAACTAAGATAACAGAGAACAATAAAACTTTAAAAATTAAATCTTACGGACCATGCTACAACCTAAAAAAACCATCAATAAATATCCAACCGCACGCAGGCAATGAAGAACCAGCCAAATGCAACATTCCTTCTACCACACTCTTGATATGATTTTCATTTACAAAAACAACGCCTTCTGACGTGACAAGCTAGAGGTGGCGCCCTCAGCTGGTTCATTTCTCAACAAGCCTCGTTTCAATCGGGAAATTCATATTTTCCCCTTTATTGGCAATAGATTTCAATGAACTTCGAAATTAGTTAAAGAGTCAGTCTATCAGTCTGTAGAAATTAATAATGAACTAATCAATAATATAAAAGAGAGATTTTACTGCATAGCTGAAGAGTTGGTGATGTGGAAAAATATACACATGATCAATAGCTTACTTACAACTCTGTGAAAAATTCAATTCTTTGAATTAAATTAATACACACGCTGATGGTGATTGAAACTTGTTTTATTTTCGTATTTTCGTAAATCTATGTTGAAACACCTTTAGGTATTAAAAATAATAATTTTATTATAGAATGTAAGATTAAATTTAGAATTTATATTGTCTTTTGCCCTCTGGTTTTACAATCTGCTGTGATTTCGGTATGCTATAAATCTGTCTTTGATATGGACCGGAAGAAAGCTGGAGTAGGTTATGTCCTAGACACATCCCTGGATATACAAGAAATTGCAAATGCATGAGTTACTTCGAACAACACTCCTTATTTTTTGATGAATTAGTGAATTCCATCAAATTCGAGAATTAAGGTACAATTTATAAAAAACTGTCTGTTATGAACCAAGGATATAAATACACAATTACTGTACCCTATTGTCTGCTATTATTCCTTTATTCTACTCGGAAAATTTTTCCTGAAACGGCATGTTTATTGTGTCAGGATGACTCTTGTTCTCATTTGTTTTGATATAACATCCCAGAACAGAAATAGAAAGAAATAATGAAATTTTAAAGACAAAAAATAGCATTATTTATTTATTCTACAGAGTTGTAACTTTTGTGACAAGCACAAGCTTGACAACTTTACTAGTGTTACAACAAAAAGTGAGAGAAATAAAACAGTTTTTCAAACAAAATTCTGAGGAAAAAAGTACTTTTCTGAGTAACAGAGAAAGAGGGAAACAAAGGGAAAGAATCATCACACAAAGAAAAGGATGAGAGGAAACTAAACTAGAAGCAGTTACAGAAACTATCATGATTATCTCACTAAATGAAAAAAATAATACCGATGCCACAAATAAAGATGAGAATTAAACAAATAACAAATTTAATTTCGTTGTTAAGTCGGGGAACAAACTGCAGCGTCCCTCCAGTTGCAAAATTAAAACAATTATGCAATAAAGAACATAAATAACATTAACTTGTATATCGATACCAATCTATAATTTCTAATTTTTTAACAAAAAACATGCCAGCGATATTATAACATAGATTAAGAAATACGCCAATTTTTTTCCTTTTGTAATTTTGTTTTATGATTGTTTTTGCTTCAGATAAATTAAGATGCGAGGTTAAAAATGAAGATGAATTTATTTACATGTTGAAAACACCACTATACCATTAGCGGCCATAAACCGTAACGATGCCATCATAGGAATACAAACTTTATATACAATATATACAAGATATTACACCTCTTCCCTCAGTTACAAACCAAGTCTGTCTGGAGGTCGCACTGTCCTACCAATATTTGTTTTATAAAACTTCTCAGGAAACCTCGGTGCACTAAACGTTGACGGCATTGTTGGAGAAGAGTGTGATAGGCTTGGAGATCCTCGCATTTCATCTAGAAATGGGACAGGTGAGGATGCTCGTGGGAAATCTGGCAGTCCTCTTGTTGTATCATCATGATCATATTCCAACTGTCCAGAAGATGGTCGAAGATGGAAACGGTTGCGTCAGTGGATACCAACAGGAGTTTTTACAAAGTAGGATCGAGGAACAGCATACTTTGTTTTTATCCTTCCATAGGATCTTTGGACAGCAATCCAGACGACTTTTCCAGGTTCAAATTCTCCAACGTCTTTAACTCTATGGTGCTTGTCATAATATTTCTTTTGATTGACTCCATATTTGAGCTCTTTTCTTTTCATATCCTCTGACTCTGTAATTTCAGGCATGTGACTTTTCTTTGACATAGGTAAATTGGTTTTTAGTTTACCACCCATCAGGAGTTCATCAGGACTGTAACCATTTTTAAAGAATTTCTTCTCAAACCCAGCATCATTAGATAAGAATCTTCATCTGCTAATTTTTCAAAATTCTTCTTAAAATTTTTAGCCATAGACTCTATGAATCCATTGCTCTGAGCATACTTGGGACTTGAGGTCACAATACTAAATCCTAAGTTTTAAAAAAATAGTTTGAAATCTCTAGTTGTCTCTACAGTTGTTGAGAACTGAGATCCGCAATCACTTCGAATTGCTTCTCGGTACCATGTTGAGAAAATATGGACTTCAAGTGATTGATGAAAGTCCGTGGCTTTTGATTTTCAAGTAGAGCCACTTCAAATAATCTTGAATAATAGTCTGCAACTACTATATAACATTTGCCTTTTAATTTAAATAAACTTTCACATATTATCTGCCATGGGTGTCATGGAAATTCAGACTTAATCATTGGTTCTATACACACCTGTTTACTACATGAATCACAAGATGATATCATTCTCTGAATCTGAGTAGTGAGACCAGGCCATCAAATACTCTCTTTCGCTCTTGCACGACATTTGGTTATACCTAAATGATCCTCATGAATTGCCTTCAAAACTTACGATCGCACGGATTTAGGTATGACTAATCTTGAATTCATCATAAGCAATCCAACTTGGATATTGATAGAATGTCTATATTCCCAATATCTTGACAAAAGTGTAGGCAAAGCAATTTTCTATGGCCAGCTTTCTTGAACAAAATTAATTAACTGAATGCACACTTCATCCTCTTGCTGAGTTTGCCAAATTTCTGACAGTCTTTTATCAGTTGTTGGACGAGCGGCAATAACCATTTGAATATAGACTGTAATCGCTTCCGTGAACTTTTCATGTTATCTCCCCTCTATTGGACTTCTGGAAAGGGTTTCAGCAATCACTAAATCTTTACCTGGAACGTACAGCACCTGATACGAATATCGCATTATTTTCAATTTCATTCGCTGAAGTCTAGGAGATACGGCATCTAATGATTTATGAATGAAAATGGGAACTAATGGTTTATGATCAGTTTCAATATTTATGGTACATTCAACAATATAGTCATGGAATTTTGCACATCCCCACACTACTGCTACAGCTTCTTTCTCTATTTACATGATGAAACAACAACTATAACTTTAGCGGCTATTAAAATTAACGATGCCATAATAGGAATACAAACTTTATATAAAATAAATACATGATATTACAAATTTTGATTCTTTTTGATAATAATTTCAGAAAATGCAATCCCAAATATTTTCATGACTGACATTTAAAAATTAAAAATATTACCTTTTCGATTGTTAAATCGATTATGAATTATATCTACTACTACGTGCACACAAAAAGAGCGATTTATTATTTTCAATGAGCGGAATATTCAAGCACGTGGAAATAAACGGAAAAGGTAACGGAATGTCTGTTACAGAGCCACGACACGACGTCTAATTTTAAATAGTTCTTTTTATTATTAATTGAAATTAAAAACTATTTTGAAATAAAAATAGGAGAGAATTCATCTCGTGTTTAAGATGAGCGTTTTGAATATTTGATAGAGTTTTGCTACAAATAAGTGCTTCCAAAATTATTAATTTTAAGATAATTTCAATGTTTCCTATTTCATAAACCGTTTTTTAGATTTTGTTTGATTGGCTTAAAATACAACTGTAAAAAATAGGGAAATAGAGACCTTGGTAGAATGCAAGACGCTTACTAGCTTTTGATAATTGGCCTAAATAGACTCATTTTCAGTTAAAAGACAAAAGTCTGAGCTAATGTCACGACGCCTTCTGCCAGCGCGAAAACAGTCAAATTTAATTCAACCGACTCGGGGCATTTTCTCCGGAACTTGGGACTCCTGGGTAGAAGGAGGTAGCAGTAAAACGTTGATTATCCGATCTGATTTCGAACGTAATCAGCTCGAATAATCGAAAACTCAATTAATAGAAACTAAATTTTAAATTATAGCTTCTTTTCTTTCGAGAAGTTTTTGCAAAATTGTTTGTTTGCATTTATGAAAATAAGTCTGCAAATATTACAACGTATTGACATTTTAACAAACTCATTTTTTAGTATAACTTCTTAGATGCATTTTTGAAACTTTATTTAGTTTTGATGAGAGGACGTTGAAATTTAATTGCTAATTTTCGCAGTTTCCATTGCAATTCCTAATGATTCTTTAAGGACTCAATAGAATACTTCCGCCCCGATCAACAATGCGAAACTTTCCGGCACATTTATAGTGACATTTTTTCATGGCATTTGCTCACATCAATATTAAAGTGTTTAAGAATGGAACTTTGTCTTTATTTTTGCTCTAAATAACTTCTTGAGTTATAAAAAACACCTCCCGAAAAAGACCTTTTAAAAGCATTCGCACGGTGAAACTCTTCTCCAATGCTAACTTTGTCTCCCTTTTCAGAAACATCGTTGACTTTATTAAAAAAATGGAAAACGCAGTTCGATTTTCTGGCACTGGCTTGGTTAACAGAGACCTCGGTTGATAGAGACGAGAATAATAATTCTATTGTAGCTCCAAGTAAATCTATTTTTTTTGGAAAAAACTTGGCCGAAATGGTTTTAAAAGAGTTGTATGTAACATTTCGTCGCGCGTTTTGTTACACTTACGATTTCCGAATATTTTTCAATGAAGTTCTCTGGCACGTGAACCGTTCGACATTATTAATCTCAGAGTCGTTTTGTCGAACAGAAATTTGTGCTTAATCGGAAGCTTACGTTTTCGAGAAATTAGGCCTCTGACTTTAACGCTCGTAAATTTATTATGCCTCCAAAAATACTCGTAAAAGAAATGACATTTAATTGTAATTTGTTAAATATTGATAAAAGTGGAGACTTGTGCAAATAATTTTCATTCTGAAAAAAATGCATACATCTTTCAAGACTTCCAAGAAGAGCAGATCATAGATTGTTTTTTCCTTGACATTTGGTGGAAGATTAACAGTTCATATTCATGCTATATTCTTGCACGTAAAAAATATTATTTGTAAAATAATATGATATAAAAGTTTAACACTGAAAACATTCGTTCTCCTTACGTCCTTTTTGTGTAGAATACATATTGTAGAGACATATTGTTTCACATAATCAAGGGCGGATGCAGGTCAGGGCTCAAGAATTGATGTTTAATATGTAGTAAAATTAAGATAAAATATGTTATAAAACATGCGATAACTGTTTTTATATCATTCTGATTTTCAAGACATCCATTAGATAATGAAATCATAACTGGAACAATATTCAAAAATTAATCTTACATTTACATATACTAGGATTCGCGCACTCTTATCTTTACAAACCTAATTGGAGAAAATATTTTTTAAATTAGTTTTCAGCGTAGGCGTTGCCGCTTATCAAATTTTGGAATTGAAGATTTTAAAGTTTATTTCTAAATTATTACAATCCTTATAAACCTTAAAAAAATAATTTTAACTTTTTTAAAGTTTCTTTTTCCGCCCTGAAATCCAAAATAAATGTATTGCAGATTGCTTAAATCGCTTGGTGAATGTTCCGAATTCTATTTCAAAGAGAATTACGGAGGCTAAAAAATCTGAATATATGAGAATACCCAGAACACCGAATGTGTGGAAGTAATACCGACAAATCAAGTTTGAGAAAGAGCACTTGAAGTAGACCACATCTAAAATTTTCTCAGAAAGGGTAGAGCACAGCACATGCAATAGAAGAGCTGAGAAAGTCTTTAAACAATTTTTTTTTAAAATTGTTTTTCATTTTCTGTGTGTTGTTCTGATTTCAAAGCAGAGCCTTATTTTGTGAGAGAATAGTAATCTCCTTTGTTTTAGCGTTTTCCGTCTTCAAATTAAATGTTTTGAGCGCATGACTTCATGGGTGCTTAATAAAATGCATTGGTTTATCGCTTAAATGGAAAAGGCAGTAAGGGCACATTGTCACTTTTTGCTGCTGTGAATGATATATTTTGAAAAATCGAAATGTGAGATTGAATTATCACTGTTGTTGATTAATTCGAAAAAATATCTTACTTCAAAATCCATCAAACTATCAAATATCTGATTATTATTACTTCTTTTTTCGGTAAAATGTCCATCTCGATTTTTTTATTTATTATTTCGCCACATTTGGGAGAAAATCAAGTTTGAATGCTCTTATTTCCATAAAATCAGTTCTTGAAAACTTTCTAGACTAATTTTATCTGATGATACTGAAGTAGAGTTCTATGATACAAATGGAGAGCAAGTAACCAAATATTTCAACAACAGATCATGCAAATCACAAGTTTAGCTATTATAAAACGTTATTTTTTTATTATTCTTTTGAGCCATTTTTTTATTTATTCATTTATTGAAGGCCACTTAATATGAAATGAAAGCAATTAAAATGCCTTGTTAACAAGTTATTGCTTATTAAATTTTTCTAATAGACAGAATTTGACATTGAATGATATTAGTACAAATTTTTTATTCGAATTCTTTTAGTTACGTATACATTAAAAAAATTTAACCATTAATTTATTTCTTAATTTTTTTACGTCAGCAAAACATTGATAGGAACTTATAAAGCAGTCCCCCCTGCCTACTACGCCCGTGGTATCGTGCTTAGTACATGAATATGATGTAAAATTATTTTGAGGCATATATAAATCAACGGGTAGTGTGCAACGTGTAGTCAGCTTTGTTATTGCAATTTATTTATTCTTGTTAAATTGGGGAGGAAATTAGGCTTTTGAAAATTTTAGAATTTGAATTTAAATGGAAATTATATAAAGTTTTAACACTAAAATCAAATTCTTCTGTTTTTCCGAACACACCTAGCAAACCTTTTACCCTGAAATGTCAATTTTAATAACCAAATAATTTCCTTTATTCTGAATAACGTTAATTTTATTGTGTATTAACTGCTCTGGATAGCAATTAATTATAAACTCAAAATTCTCTGTTTTCAATTCTAGCATATTGCCTAAATGTCTAAAACCGTTTATTAAATTTTCCCTAATCACTTTATTTACATAAAAGTGCAAGAAGATATTTGCAAATACTTCAAAGAATGGCGACCCCATTAGAATTCCTGTAGTTGGACTGTAAAATTCATATTATTAAATAGGTAATTTTCCAGAATATTAAGGTTGCATTGTAAATTGACTTTTTCTATTATAGACACATTGAAATATTCGTTGTACATAATTGAGTATAATTCGCTCTATAGAGTCAGTTGGGATAATTGGAGACAGATTTTGCAGTCTCTTTCCTTTTTCCTCTTTAAAAGGATAGTATGGGATGGAGAAGATGTCTTTATTTCTTGTAAGTGCATAAAACATATCCTGAAGGGTTTATTAAACAATGCCTACTTTTAAAAATAATTTATTAAGTAATCAACCTCACTTTTAAAAGCGTTATTATTTTCCCCGAAGTTTTCTCAATTGCACCAGAGACAACGGGGTAATAGGGAACACGTATTTAGGCTTCTCGTTACAAAAAAGAATTGATTTGAATCGAATATATTTGAAATGATTAGAAACTACAATATATTGCCTCAAAATGCATTTAAAATAATTTCTCAATTATTACAAAAAATGTTTTTTGAATGCTTTTCTGCAAAAATGTCTTTTATTTCAAGGAATGTCACATTTAAACTATTATATATATTTACTAACTTCAATTTGGTGCAATTGATAATCATTGTATCTTATTTTTTGTCGGGAAAAGTAGGGATATGATTGTTTATAGGAATTTAAATAACTGAATATTTTGTCACACACTAGAAAGAAATAGGCAAGACTTAAAAATCACACATAAAAAATAGTGGAAACAAATATTTCTATTTAGTAGTTGAAAATAGATTTTCCTCTTGAAATCCTACGTTCTATTTATACTATCCTACTTATTTTTCTTCGACATTTGCACTAGCTGAAAACCAAATAGTTTTTAGCTACAATCTATTTCAAAGATAAGATCTGGGAGTATAGCTGCTCAATGACTCTCTTAAATGGAAAACTTGCCATTCAACACCGAAATAAATTTCGATTTAGCCAAATTGTTGGTTCTCAAACATGGTATATCATATACACCACCGTCAACTTCTTGAATATCGCAGACGTAAGAAAAATGTGCCGTCATTCTGGCACCTCCAACTATATATCAAAACAAACATATTTGTTGAAAAATCAACCATGGATTATTTTGCAATATCTTCTCCCCGTCTCCGCAGCCTCCGTTCTTCTTGAAATGACCAAAAATCCTCATTTTGAGATTCCTCTATCAGTATTAAGTTTTCTTCTTTTTCGTCAATTTTTTTTTGTTTCATTCCATACTTTAAGTCAAACGACTTCATATTATTGTTAATAATAACTTTCATACATAAAAAATAATACGTATTTATATCACATGGTAAATTATTTTAAAACGACAGTTGTTAATTTGACATAAAACAGTGAGCTTTAAAGACGAAACAGAACGCAACCACTTTTCTGGATTTAAAATTGCTTCCTATCAAATAAAAAATGATTCCAAAGACATAAAAATACATCTGTAAATAACATTAGAAGGCTGTTTCCAATTACAACGTAGTGAAAATTTTTAGGGGTAATTAAGAACACTAATCTGTTTCTCAAGATGAAATCCAAACACGAAATTTGAAGTTTCCTCGTAATCGTGATATTCTACAGATCTAAGAAATATATTAATTCGCAACTTAGAATAATATAACTGAGTTAGAGAGCGAAAAATGAAGTGGAAAAAATTTCGATTTTACTTTTCTGAACACGTTTGTAATTAAAGGTAACAAACGATACCAAATAACATTTTAAAAAGTAGAAAAGTGTTTGTTTTCTACCTATACAGTTCTTAAGCAAAAAACATGCTTTTTACTTCATTAGTGCTCTCTGTAGTCACCGTTCCTAATTACTACTTGTTTCCAATATCCCCGCCTATACCTATTGGATTCAGTGACCGGTCTGGTCACGGGTACGGGAGTAAGAGACGGCGTTCTGTTCTGTACTTATTGGGTTTTTTCTTATTTAATATCGAATTTCAAGAAAATTGAAATTTCAAAATATATACGAAACTTTTTCAGGATGTGATAAGAGATTACAAACTGAGGCATATGTAGCAAACCTGGAAAAAATCGAACAATTAGAAGGCTGGATAAGAATTTAAGTCTAAGTTGCTTTTTTAAAAATTCCGTCCGAAATTGCCAAAAAATTAAATTAGAAGATATGCTTAAAGTTCTTCCGAGAAATGATTAGGGAAAGGATTTGTTTGTTTCGCTTATGTTGCGTTGACGCAAGAGCCATTTTTGACCTTGCTGCGGCGGCTTATAGTTAAATTTGCGTTTGACTAAAAAAAACAAATGTGCCAAGAAACAGTTAATAGCCAAGATAAAATATCCAAGTAATAAGAGTTTATAAGTGTCTACAAAAGCATGAAAAAGGTGGAAAGAAGACTTTAAATCAAAGAATAAAAACCGATAGAGTTGAGACATATACAGCAAATCTGGACGAAATCGGACCATTTTAATCTTAGAATTCTTTACGATTTTAGCATAAGTTCGGTGAAGAAAGGGAAGTGTATGAATATAAATAAAGAAAGTGGCAGACAACGCTGAAGAACAGCGATCAGTTGGGGTAATTGTAAGGGGAAGCAATATCACTGCAATGTTTGTGCCGAGTATTCCATGCACACATCAGGGAATCTTTTTTTAAAATAATTTACATCAATTTTCTTAAACATTTATTTCTAGATTGTTGATTGCCTTCTCGTCTTAAACTTTCTTTAAAATGAAACAATACGGGAAAATTCGCCCTTCCACTGTTCCTAAGCCGAGAATTGATTGAGATTTTAGCAGAACTTCGATGAATAAATAAAATTGAATGAGTATAAATAAAGTAAGTTACAAACAAAACTCAGGAACTGCGAAATGTATGGTAGTGGTCAGAGGAGGCAATATCGCTGGCGATTATTGTACCGCATGTTTGATGCCCGCTTTGGTCAATCCTTTATTTTTTTAAAAATTAACATTCAATTTTTAATTTTTTAAAATAATATTCTTTATCCTTTGAGGCATTCTAATCATTTAACACCTTTAAAACTTTTTCATTGAAAACCATTTAAATCTGCTGTGCGCATTCAAATGTCTATTCTTAGAGTAATGCGACTTCCCATAGTTTAGTTACTCAGAATCCGTTAAGATTTTAGCAGAACATTGATGTAAAAAGGAATTGAATTATTATAAATAGAAAAAGTGCCAGACAACAATGTAGAAAGGCGGTCATTGAGGTAGAGGTCAGAGAAATCTGTATAGACGGAGATTTCTGTGCCGGAAATTCGATCCCGGAGTAGGCAATGTTTTATTTTTTTTAAAAATTATATTCAATAGAAAATTCCTTCATGATTGGTGGCATTCTCGTCATTAATATTCTTCAAAATATAATCTTCACATTTAAATTTGCTGTGAGCTTCCAGATATCAGACCTGGTGAAAATTCTCCCTGCCATAGTTTCAAAACTTAGAATTGTTCAAGATTTAAGCAGAACTTCTATGAAGAAAGGAAATTAAATGAATATAAATATAGAATGTGTCACACAACATTCATGAACAGCGCACAGTGTCGTAGTAGTCAGAGGAAGCCGTATCAGTGACGCTTTTTGTGCAGCGTGTTCAATTCCCTGATTGCACAATCTATTTTGTTACACATTTTATATTCCTTTCTTTAAAAGTTTCTAATAAATATTTAAAGGTTCTTCGCATTCTCGTTACTTACCTTCTTTATTATATAATTTTCATTTAAAATCATACAAAACTGCCAAGCATTTCCAAATATCAAATCTATATATATAACAGGAAAATACCATGACTAATACACTTATCGCGAAATCTGCCAAAGCATGTGGCCTAGAAACTTGAAATTTGGAAGGAGGTTGTTTTAGGGTAGTAGGTGTTCACGAAGAAAAAAAAATTCCAAAATTTTAATTAATTAAAAATTAACTTAAATTCGAACGTTTTTCCGCAATAACTTCGGAGCATATTGCTGCTCAAAAATCATTTTCATAATAATTTAAAGTTATAAAAATTAGCTTTTCAATGACACCAATTTTATTTCCATGCGATATTCTCTTTAATTTTAATTAAGTTTTAATAATGTTTCTAAACACAGCGTGATGCAGCAATGGTGTTCCTCACTGTTCCTCAAGGTAAAGATTCTATTTATAGCACTGGAGGGGAAGGGGAGGATTGGTGACGGGTTACGATCTAGGGAGAAATGATTCCGTGTTAGTTCCTATAGTGGGAGTTCCGATTCGTGGGACTTCCAATAGCAATTCTCTTCCCCTAACCTCCGCTCTTGAAAGGGGCTTTATTCGAAGAATGACAGCTGTAAGATAATAATAGAACGCGTAGGAGAAGTTTTACCAGCGGTGAGTGGCCTGTTAGATTCTCGAGGCCTGATAAGCTCTGAGGAGGTCAGTGATCAGTATATCGAGTGCTTTTGCTGTTGGTTGTATCTTTTTCTCCTGTTATCCCAAAAGTTTTAGTTGAAATATGTAATTGGCGGAAATAATGCTTACAAGTAAAGGTAAGCCTTGCTTAATATTCGATGGATACCAGAGTAGAATCAATGTGAAGAACAAAGGCAGAACGCCGCCCTATGTCCCCGTGCCTGATGCCATGACAGCCTCCGTACAAAAATAACAAAGACACCATATCGTGGCTATGTTAAAGAATGAAAAAAATACATGCAAGGGAAGAGTGGAAACTAATCAGCAGAATATTATTCTGAGTAAGACGGAGCATTCTTGCTTACTGAATTTTGAAGAAATAGAGGTGAAGAAAACTATGCGAAAATGCAGAAAAAGAGTAAGGGAAGAGACATCTGTGCCGGTGCACAAAATGTTTCGTGGAGGAATGGCAAATATCTATAATAAAGGTTATGACCTAGTTACAGAATCACCAACTTACAACAATGCAAAGAAATCCTTATGTTCTGAATGAAGGAAAATTTTAGGAATTGCCGAAAATCCCGAAAATTGCCTGGATATTATGTTCAGTGAAGATACGATTTCTTTTTCAGATGGAAAAGTTTTCTTCACCTAAATTTTTTAAATGATGACGGAAAATGAGTTCTAGTATTTTCAGGCCAAGAAACAGAGAATTTCTTGACAAATTGAAAGACTTTTTCTTTGGTGGAGCTTCTAAGATCTGCACGAAACAATTTGCACAATTATACACGATACATGTAGACTGGATAAGCACATTTTCAGAAATAATAGTCTATCCAGAAGTGTTTGCTTTCTGATAGAAAGGAATCGACTTGTAGTAATTTATTACTTAAACTGAAAACTTCTTATCCACGATGGATTCCTGAAGTGATAAAACTGGATTTTGAAACCGCAGCCATAAATGCATGCAGACAGGAATTTCCGAACTCTATAATTTCTGGCTGTAATTTTCACATCAAACAGTGTTTATGGCGAAAAATTCAAAGTATAGGATTAGTAAGAGAATACAAGGAGAATGAAGAAATTGGGGAGATTTGTGAAATCATTCAAAGACGGCAAAAACAAAGATAAATACTCTGAGATAATCAAATTAAACAAACTAAGAATCCATTCTAATCCATTTTATCAAGGGCTAAGAACTATATTCCACCTGGATTCAAAATATTTGGGAAAAAAATATATAAGAAGATTGAATTGCGCCAAAAATATCTTCTCTTAGCCTGTAAAATGCGTTCTGCATTGGCGTACATGCCTTTAAACACAGTTGAAGATACCTGGATTGTGATAATGGAGAGAGCACCACAACACGAAAAATTATCGGAATTCATCGACTACTTTGTCGAGCAATGGATGAGCAATCCGTTACTCCCTACTGCGTTATGGAACGTTAATGATCAGCGTCATGGGACCAATAATGCAGTAGAAGGATGGAATTCTAAATTAAATAGAATGATTAGTACACAGCAGCCAAATGTGAAAATTCTAGTCAAATGTTTGAAAGATGAGGCAAATAATATATCCCATGTAATAAGAAGCCGCGATTTAGGTGAATTTGAAGTAAAAAGAAAGAAGTGCGTGCAATTAGATCAACGTCTTGAGAACATAATGAAAGACTTCGAGATATTTCAGAAAATGTCTCACGTATTAAGTCACGTTGTAAAGATAGATTAGAAATAAATAAATTATGCTATAACAACCCCCCGAAAAAATAAGTAACAAAAAAAAGTTAAAAAAAGACAAGGACTTGGTCTCCCAAGCCTGCAACCATTTAAACCGCCAAAGCAGAAGGTAATGCTTTGCCAGTCCCAAGCCTGGGTTAAAAGTGTGAGGGAAAGGTTCTCAAAATTTTATACCATGAATAATTC
>BGPR01003024.1:72878-98646 GCA_013235015.1 Araneus ventricosus
TATATATATATATATATTAGGGTGGCCCTTATTTTTTGAAGTTCTAATTTCAAATCGCACACCCTCCATTTTTGTTCCTTTTGTTCTTAGAAACAAGTAGAGGCCTCATTTGTTCAAATCAAAGGTCGGGAACACGTGCCGCATCGCGGTAGAAGTAGGAAGCATATGGGTGCAAGCAACGACTTGTTCATTCATGTCTCTCTCCTTCCTCCGCCGGCGTCTCGTTCTCGGTCTACTCTAGTCGCTGTTCGGATCAACTATTAGTGTAATTATGGCTTCGAATTTCAGAAGTGGTGATCGAAATATTTATTTAATTGATAGTGAACGTCACCAAATTACCGGATGCAAACTTCCATCTAATCGGCAAGTACTATCTGTGCTATTTTATAATTTACATGAAGTTAAATTATCCATAAGGGAAAGTGCCAACTTGATAGTGTGCGAATGCCTCATTTTCTTGGAGAAAGAAAGGATTACTACAAGAGCGACACCTCATTATGTAGAAAAGATCATGAAGATGTACAATCATTGGCACAATCTTCAAAAAAGTGCCTGACGTAGGTCTGAAACGCAAGAAGAAAATGAAAGCAACTTTATATCAGATTTAAATCATTTATTTGATATTGCTCACGCTAATGCCTTGGAAATCATAAAAATTGAAGAAAACAGAAACATCTTTATTGAGCCAAGGAAAACCAGGACGGAGAGTATGTCTAATGGAAATCGCTATGAAGCTAGCAAAGCGTGAAGAAAGGGTATTATTGAGAGTCATAGAACAAGAAAACAGACGGTCTAAGGCTCATCATAGTTCGGAGATCGATGGCAATTTCATGGATTCATCAGAAGAATCGTCATGTACCGAAGATATTTCTGATCAACCTGGGCCTTCATCAAACGTTACCCAGTCGTCTCTTGAGGAAAACATAAATGCGCAGATAGAATTAAGAATGGGAATTGTACGTGGGAGGAAACGTTTCTTAACTCCAAAAATAATGGCTGTATTCGATCGATTCTACATTAGTGAGAGAAGTGCCGGTTTTTATTCTCGAAGTCGTAGCTGGGTCTTTAGGACACAATATAGATGAATTGTTAATCAATCGAAATACGATCCAAAGATATCGGGAAGATTTTCGTAAGACGAAAGCTACTAGGATTAAAGAATTATTTAAAGAAAATGAACCTAGTTTCGTATGCGTTCATTGGGATGGTACTGCTTTAAATGTGAGAGATTTAAAAAGTGAAAGACTGCCTATTATTGTTACATACAAAGATGAAGAAAAATTGCTGGGAGTGCCAAAATTAGAAAATTCTTCAGGGAAGGAGCAAGCTATGGCTGTCTGGAATGTTTTAAAAGATTGGAGATTGGAAGATAAAGCTCAAATTCTCTATTCTGACACAACTAGTTCGAACACGGGTCATATCAACGGTGCGATTACATTTCTATAGCTGTATGCAGATAGAGAGATGACATATTTTACATGTAGGCATTACATATATGAATTAGTGCTACGAAGTGTTTTCAAATATGAGTTAAACGAAGTGAGTTCTAGTCTAGATGTTGCTTTCTTTAAAAAAACAAGAGACAAATGGAATAATTTGGAAAAAGAAAATTATATGGACGAATACGGATATAAATACTTGAAAGCAATATGTAGTGAGAGCGAAATACTGAGTAATGTGAGTTGTCTTTCTAATGCGCTGAAAAATAAAAAATTGAAGAACGATTATCGGGAGCTTGTTGAATTATGCATAGTCTTTATTGGAAGGAACTCAGCCTCGATTATCAAAATCGGACCACCAGGGACTTTACATCATGCTCGATGGATGGCAAAGGCCATTTACTCCTTTAAAATATTTTTATTCAGACAGCAATTGTCTTTAAAAATGTCTGAAGTGAATGGTCTGAAGAACATTTGTTTGTTTCTTGTGACAGTATTCTGATGATGAAATCACTTAATGCTGCTGCGTTAGCGCGCATAAAAGGTGTATTGTTGTCATTATTATTGATGTTTACTTTTTCTATATTTCTTTTTAACTTAATTTTTGAATTTCTAATTTCTTGTGACAGTGTATGTTAAATCATGGTTAGAGAGTTCATCCGCAATCGGTGCTCCACTTAATGATTTAATGTTTTTAAAAAAGTTAAAGAAATATGGAAACATAAATCAGGGCATTTCGTCAATTGCTTTGAAGAAGTTTTGTAATTATCTGTAGTACTTAAATGAAGAGTCAAGCATTGTAGCGATTTTTGATAAAAAAAAATGTTAATATTGCATCCAAAAAGCGCATCATAGAGAATTTGAAACGGGAAAATCTTCATACTGAAAGAAAATGTATTGTTCAGCCTAATGAAGTTCCCCCTTTTTCTAGGTAAGATTTTAATTTTAACACTATATATTTTATTTACTAAGAATAATTTTGATTAGACATTATTTTTTGATTTTATAATGATAGTGAATTTTTTTCATTTATCAAATTTCTAAAAAGATTTTCTAATTTATATTTACACATTAAGTTGTTCAGAATTTAGATATGATATCGTACAATTAGTTATTGGTTTTATTTTTTTTCAGAAAAAGCAATAGAAGACTTCATTTCTCAGAAAAGTTTAAATTTGTTAAAGAAATTGAATATCGACATTAGCTTTCTGAATATCAGTCCAGATCTTAGGGATAGGGACTATTCTTATTTAAAGTCTCAAGAAATATTCCAAACTCTCAGAGTTGTTAACGCTACAGCCGAAAGAGGGGTGAAATTGATGCAAGTTTTTAATGGATTATTAACTGTAGATGAAGAGAAGAAGCAATTTCTTCTTCATTGTGTCGAAGACCACAGGAAGCAATATCCGGACTGCAAGAAGGCTACTCTGAAACGAAAATTTGACTAAATATATTATTAAAAAGTGTTAAAATTGTATTGTTAACTGTATTAAAAGTTTATTATTAAAATTCTTAACAAAATAAAGACATTTTTAATATGAATAATAAATGTACATTTCAAAAAATATTTAATTTTTCGTTTTTACTCCTATATTTTTATATAATGATATAATCAAGCTCGATGCGGCACGGGTTAATCTTTATATATTTAAGAAATATTTAGAATATTTTCATATTATGGTAAAAGGAAAAAAATTAGGGGGTGTGCGCTTAAAAAATGTTAAGTAAATTTTTCGCCATTATAATAAGGGCCACCCTAATATATATATGAAACGTTGTTCCGTCAAGTGAAGTGTAGAGGTAGTTGAAGAAGATTGCAGTCGTTAAATGTCTAAAACATTTTATTACATTTCGAAGATAAGCAAAATCAAATAAGTTATAGAGTACTCAATAATATATTAAGATTAAACGTTCAAAAGATTATGGGAAAATTAAAGCCATGGCCAGGAGTGGAGAATTACGCCGAAAAACGGCGTGACTTTCTTAGAGCGTTACATGATTACGAAAGAGGAAATTACGCAGACGCGGAGAGTTTTTATAATATCAAAAAGGGAAAAGTACCGAAGTTGAGGCTCTAGAAGCATTGCGACTCTTGCGAGTCTAGTTATAGTAGAAGTGTTTTTTTATCATAGGATTGAAGTAGAAATAATTAGTTCGTAATTAAAAAATAACTGTCGTTACAAAGGATTTATTTTAAATATAGGAAAATTTCTAAGTCATTACAATTTCCCCCCTCCGCAAGACTCGTATGACACCAGGGCCCAAGTTGGTATCGACTCTGCGAAGTTGGAAAAGTTTTTTTAGAAAATTTAATATTTACTATACTAATGATCATGGACAGGAAGTAATAATATTAATACTGAATATGCAAAAAGATATAAAAATAATTTCAAATGTACTTCATAAAAATAGAAATATGAAAACTAAAGTAAATTCTTATAATTCTTGGATCAAGTTCTTGAAGCTTCTTGGTACACGTAAAAATTCTAAATGTAAACAAATAAAAACACTGATATACAATTCTATAATATAAATTGTTTTTTTTTTCAGAAATCAGGAAATTTATAAGTTCGTAAGTGTCATGATGGTAGTATGGCAATTAAAAATTATGACTTAATTTAGTTTTTATAAAGTGAAGAATTTTCTGTTTAGGAAGAAAGACACGATGGGACATTATAGCCTGCAGAGATGAGCGCTTTTGGTTCTGATGGTCAAACTCTGTGCTAATCCACATCTCAAAATCTCCTGAGAAATCTCTTTTTGTTTATTATTAACACAATTCACTATCAAACTGTTATAGCAGTCTGGAGGACATAGCCGATCTCCAGAGGCCTCAGAATGGAGGGAGTTGGTGTTAATATATTTTTTTGTATTATTTAATTTCTCTGAGTATAGTTAAATTTGTTTTATTTACTTTCCTTTTTAAGTCATGTAATATAAATTATTTGCCATACTCCAATAACACATTTAAATCTGATTTTAAGTAAAATTAATTTATGAATCAAATAAAATTTATAGGAATTTTAGACCTCTTTTAGCATTTCAAACATTTTGATTTATAAATCTTTTAAAAGCCATTTTTAAAAAATAATAAACACTTCTTAGTAGAAAATATTGTATTCAACTTTGCATAGTAATACCTCAATTTTTTAATATTAATATTTGCTGTTTTCAATAAAACCTTATACCTCAACATTTATTATAGCACTGATATCAGCAAAATAAATTTCAAAACCAAAACAAGAATAATTCCACTTTTTAAATTAATGTCAAAAATTATTATATCAGATGAAACATATGATTGGAAACTTACTAATCCCAAATGAATTTTTTCAACATTAAATATCGTGAATTTCAGAATTTAACATGCACACTGCAAGAGTATTTTCAAAATGTACTCAACTTTGATAATAGGACGTTACCTTCAAAACAAAACTATTTCAAATATAATTTTAAATCAATTGATAATCTTAATGAATCATAAAGTTTAGAAACCAATATATAAAATGAAAAA
This sequence comes from Araneus ventricosus, assembly GCA_013235015.1. Classification (NCBI taxonomy): domain Eukaryota; kingdom Metazoa; phylum Arthropoda; class Arachnida; order Araneae; family Araneidae; genus Araneus; species Araneus ventricosus. Next base: position 77,832 of record BGPR01003024.1, read on the forward strand.
TCAACAAATATTTTTAAAACATAATGAACCAAAATCAATTTTTCAAAATTAAAATATAATTTATAAGAACATAATTAAATTGAATATTTGCAATCAAAAATTATTATTTATAAAAAATTAGCAGCTGCATTTTTTTGTGCACTTTATTTATTGTAGAAATATTTTATATGGCTTTTGTGGTTGACGCATTAGATGAAAAATAATCCCCTGTGATACCGAAACGTTGACACACCCGGCGCGAAATCACTGTAGAACACAACTTGAAAGACCACACTTGAAAGAATAGAACTTGAACACTGCTGGATGGCACCGTTGTAAATAGATTTGAATACATGGTGAAAAAGATGAGCTGATGAGATTAAAATAACAACCGCAAAGTGAGAAATATTAACAAAAGAAAACATCAAAGCCACGTCATAAAAGAAAAACCAAAATAACAAAACGGAACACAACGCTAGCGTCCGGGACACGTCATCAGCAAGAGAAATCCCGAAAGAGCGTATACATATTATCGGTGTTTTCGAAACACAAACTCAGGCTCCCCAGAACACCGAACAAAGAAATATCAAGTAAAAAGTTCATGTCTAATCGAAATAAAATAAATAAGACCAAATTTCCTACCAAAAATATAATAAGTCCATGTCGAATTGAAATAAAATACATGAAACCAATTTCAAGACCGTTATGTGAAACAAAAATGAAGAAATCAATAGTCCACAAATGGACAAAAATACCGTAGCGGTATTCAGATGCAGAAGCACGCCGCACGAACACAACGGAACTTTCAAAAGTACTGACGTGAACTCGGTTATTATGGTTAACAGTTAACGTCACGAGTTACGGATATATATATTTATGTAAGTAGTATGGGAGTTTAAGTCCCGTGTGTGGTGATGCGAAGCCAGAAGAAACACACTTGTGCTATTTTAGGAATTTAATGACGACTATACGAACATTTAAGACGGCAAACACATTTAAAAGACAAGAGTAAAAAGGATAAAACGCAAGAATCAGGAGGGCGACATCTGGCCTGTACATCATGACATGTGAAATTGTTCAGGCGTAAATTCCGTCGCTCGCCATCGCACTTCTTCTCTGTTTGTTTCGCACAGCAATGTCTGTCACTTTTAAGAGCAAGATCATGTGACGTGACGTGACGTCAGCTGGTAGAGAGGAAAGCTATGAGTGCCTCCTGTAGGGATACTACAGCGGCCATTCTGACTGCACGAGCTGACCTCAGCGACCTTTCTCTCCATCAAATATAAGCATGATAGAGTAGAAGTGCTTGTACAAGAAGAATCTGAAATGAATAAGAAAACGAGACAGGAAAAGTATACAAACAATAAAAGCTTGAAAAATATGGAATTCTCTTTTTAGATGCGGTGGATCCTATTTAAGTAATTCTGCCTCACAATTTCATGTGGTCTGCTGCGGAAGATGTGATGTTAGGACCTTCGTGTTGTCCAACATTTTTTGACATCATAGCGGTCCCTCAACTTGACTTTAATCACTTCGTAAGCGCCGAAGAATTTTGGTCGCAGCTTGAAGCCAGTCCCAAACTGTGTTCGCTGAATTGCAACGAAGTCTCAAACCTTGTAGTGATGTGCTTTTTTCTCTTCTTATTGTACTTTCGACGATTTTCCTTTGGGAGAGGATTTAAAAAACCTTCACCTTTCCCTGAGTTTTTATTCACAAGAATACACTCAATACAGTTCGATTTGATGTTTTCAACAAATGTTCTCATATTAGGAAAATACAAACTTTGTTTTACCACGTTTTCAGTTTTATTAATACCGAAATGACCTTCAGAATGAATATTTTTAACAACTTCAGTTGCATTAGTTGAGGAACTACCAAAAGATCAGAATCGTTTACAATTTTATAAAGGACATTATTTTTAAGAACAAAGTCATTAATTTGCTTATTTTCCCAGAGTTGGTTAATTGAACTTATATATTCATTGCTTTGTTGACAATTGGCAATTCTAGATGTTATTTCATCGTGTGTTATAAGAATAATAGGTTATCGACTTAAATAATCTACATGCTTCATTTGTTTACCGGAACGATGTACGATTTCGCAATTAAAATCTTCCTAAAATAAAGCCCATCTATTAATTTTTGGTGTTAACTGCGTCTTACTCATAGTTTTTGAAATGCTGAGCAGTCTGTTATAATTCGAAATTTACTGCCAAGCAAATAATTTCGGAATTTCTTTAAAGCTCCAATAATTGCCAAAACTTCAAGTTCGTAACTTGAATATTTCTCTTGGGGAGAGGGTTTTTCACTCATGTAATGAATTGGTGAAATTTATTATCATCAGACTGTTGAAAGAGAATTGCGCCATCATCAAATTTGCTGGCACCAGTAAGCAATTTAAGTTTTGCACCCTGCTTGAAAATATGTAATATAGGATTTTCAGAAAGCTTTTGTTTTAGAGTTTGGAATGCTGTTTTTTGTTCGGGTCCAAAATGAAACTCTGCTTTGTGACGAATCAAGTCGCTCAACGGCTTAACTATCAACGCATAATTTTGAATAAACTTTCGGAAATATCCAGTGAGGCCAAGGAAGCTTTGTACCTGCTTAAAGCTTTTAGGTTCTGGAAAATTCTGAACGGTAGCGGTTTTTTCCAAAGAAGGACTTATTTTACCGTTTTCAATTATGTAACCAAGAAATTCAATTTTAGACTTCAAGAAGTTGCATTTCTTCAAATTAAGTTCTAATCCGTATTCGGATGCAGTTTGTAATACCCTGGATACACGCTTTAGGCCATCAATACTGGTATAATGATGTCATCCATATAGATAATAACGATGCCTTCTTTAAGAAGATCACAAAATACATGGTTAATAAACCTTTGGAAAACACTGGGGCTATTGCAAAGACCAAATGGGACTTTATTAAATTCATATTGTCCATCATGCGTGACAAATGAAGTAAGTTTTTTACTATCTTCTTCCATTTCCATGTGGAAGAATCCATTTTTCAAATCAATAGTTGAGAAAAATTTCCCTCAGGGCAATTGATCTAGAACTTCTTCTATCAGGGGAAAAGGATATATATCTTTAACTGTTTTAGCATTTAATTTACGGTAATCGATGCAGAGTCACAAATTCCCATCCTTTTTCTTGTATAACACTAATGGAGAACAGTAATCAGAACAACTTTCTCTGATAATACCCTGGTTTAGCCAATCAGATATTTGTTCATTTACTTTCTGTTTTTCAGGAAAAGAGAGTAGCCCGGCTCCTTGGCAAACAGGAATTTGATCTTGTAATACAATATTCATTTTCAGCTTAGTATTCTCAGTTTTATTATGTTTATAGTTATTAATCAATGATGACAATTCATTTCTAATATTTGGATCACAAACATGCGATAAATCAAAAGGGCAATCATCAATAACATTTGCAACATGGAACAGAGAATACTCATCATTATCACTGCAGAAACGAATTCCGTCTTTATCAAATGTAAATCGAGTTTGTTGCAGAAAGTCAATTCCAATAAGTACATCAAGGGGAAGTTTGTCATCACTGAGAACATGAATTTTTGCAGGTAAAGCAAGATTTTGAATAGTAATGTAATTCTGAAAGAAACCAATACTCTGGACCGTGTTTCGGCCAACTCCAGAAAATGTTATTTGGGAGGGATATAATGGTGGTGAACCAATTCGCAAATAGGTTTTCTCATTAATGATGGTGGCTTGTGAACCAGTGTCACAAAGTGCAGTTAATTGAATTCCGGAAAGTGTAATATCCCCATGCATGAGATTTTGGGAAACATTTTGAGCAGAAATTTGATTTACAGTTCCAGCGGGTGTAACAAGTTTAGAGTCAGATTTGGAGGCAGAATTGCGAGAATTTTTAGGGCAATTAGCATGAATATGGCCAAGGTTTCTGCAACCGTAACATTGTTTAGAATGTGGTTTATTCGTACATTGGGTACTCTTATGACCTTTTAAACCACAGGAGTATCATACTGGTTGTGGGTTTGGAGTTCGCCTACGTTCGAATTTTACAGCATGAGTGGGATAAAAATTTTTGTCATCATTTGGCCAAAAAATTCTTGAAGTATTAAAAAGTTTTTCATAAATTTTCAAATTTCCTTAAATTCAGGAATGGATTTGCAACCATACAAAATAATTTTATTGTTCCATGAATCAGCAATTCCGTTTCTGACATGCTCAATAAAAGAGGAATCATCAAGAGAACCTTTGTGAGCAAGATCTCGCATGGCCAAAAAATATTCTTGTAATGTTTCAAATGGTTTCATACGTCGAAATTCCATCAATTTATGCAATTGCAAGCCTTTTATTTTATCCGAATACTCATCCAATAAATGTTGTTTCATATGTTCCAAACAAAAATAACTTGGTGAATGGGATTCCTTATTTCATGCAAGTTAAATATATCTTCAACATCAGAAATAAAAGTTTCAATGCTGTAATTATCTCGAGACGAAAAGGGTTTTACTAAATCGACAATATCTTTTAGACTAAACGCTTGGAAAGAATTACTGACAGTGTGTTGCATATAAATGAAGGCGATGAATTTTGAGACGGCTCATCAAAAACAATTTGCGATTTCCGGTACTCTTTCTGCGATTCGAGGATCAATTTATCGCTTACGCTTTGCTTCGAATCTGTTAGTTTTGGATCCGATTCTTCAAGGTCATCTGTTTCACTAAAATTAAATGCTTCCGTTGTGAACAGTGAAAGATCGCTGAGATGCGTTAGAGTATTATCACAACATTTGTTTAAATCAATATAAAATTCCAGATGTAGTAGATTACATATAGCGATTAAATCCCTAAGCAAAAATTCTGCAACGACTTTCTGTTTCGATTCTTCCAACTGAAAGTCCGATAGAAATCCTAAAAATTTTCGTAATCTAGAACGATTTAGCCTATCGCCTTCCTCGCCAAAGATTAAACGATGCAAAAGTTGGATTTGATACTTACTGCCTGTTTTAAAAGATTTAGCAACTTTCGTAAAATCATTTAGAGTAGCAATTTTGCTATATTTCAAGGAACAATCACAAATATTCAGAAAGGTAATATTAACAACTTATCATTCAACTCAAGGGAATATCAAATATTTAGTCACTCAAAATTGAAATATGAAATCAAGATTTAAAATATTAATTCGAAAGTAAAGAATAGAATTCCAAAATTTTATCAAATGCCAATTCAATAATAAAAGATTAATTCTCAAAATATATGACCTTCAGAACAGTTTTTGTTCAAGGAAACAAAATCATGAGTTCAAATATCAACAGCGTCAAATAATAAATTCTCCAAAAATATATATCAAATTATGCATCAAAATAATATTTTTTTTTTGAAGAAAGCAGAAGATGTAAACTTATATGACCATCTAATTAGGTATTATTTTCTCAAAATATTCATCGAATCATTCTTCAAAATAAATCCTTGCCCAGGAAAACAGATGCAAATACAACACGAAAGTATTACTTAAAAACTTCAAAGTTCTAATTTCAAAAGCATCAAAATTTTAATATCAAAGCACCAAAGTATTCTCCAAAATAAATATTCTTGCAGAAAAATAGAAGCACCAAGTTCAACATCAAATAAGCAAAGTTTTCATCACGTAACCTTCGCTTCATCAAAATAATGCATCAAAAATTAAGAATACGTCATCAACTAGAAATTCTTAAATTTAATAAATCTGAAAATAATTCCCCAACTCTCCCACAGTTAAATCTTCATCAACTTCAAAATTGCATCAAGCATCCACATCCTCTTTAACAAGCATCAATGTTTTCTTCAAATTATAGGAGAATGGTGAAAATGTACCTACAGTTTCGCAGGGCGAAGCAGTGACTTTCGGTTTTGAAAACCGGTATGTTTCACATTAGCACTGGTAATCCAGTTTTGTTTGGCACAAAAGGCCTGGCACAACATCAAACAGTCACTAGTAGCCATCAAAAATTAACAATATGGCTGGTTCTAGGGGATTTCAAAGGTTTTCGAATTCAGCAGGCCGTGTTCCCATGTAGTATGGGAGTCTAGGTCTCGTGTGTGGTGATACGAAGCCGGAAGAAACACGCGTGCTATTTTAGGAATTTAATGACGACGACACGAACATTTAAGACGGCACACGCATTTAAAAGACAAGAGAAAAAAGGATAAAATGCAAGAATCAGGAGGGCGACCACTTCCATGTACATTAGGGCGGATCGCTCTTCTATGGAGAAAAAAAATTATTATTAATCAAAACCTACCTATGCGTAAAAGTTGTTTTATGGTATGGAGATTAAGAGAAAAATAATAAAAAAAAATTAAATTCAAAATTTAATACCGCCGCAAGGGGGTTGAATTTTCGAAAAAAATGGAAAAATACTGAATTTTCATTATACGATTTTAAAAAAAATATTATTATTAATAAAAACCTACTTATGTGGAAAAATTGTTCTATGGTATGAAGATTAAGAGAAAAATAATAAAAAAATTTAAATTCTAAATTTAATACTACCGAAAGGGGGTTGAATTTTCAAAAAAAAAATGGAAAAATACTTACTTTCGATTATTGATTATACGATTTTAGGTTCGAAATAATTATTTTTTGCAATATAAATAACCAAAAGTGATGATTAATGAGTAGTGAGTACTGAGTAGTATAATGTACATTGCAACATTTTATGACTCCCCCTCCCCACACCGTCAAATCAGTCCGGTTAAACAACTAGAGCAGTAGGCGTGCTTTCAGAATTCTTCGAAGGGCTAATTTCCTTATGTGATTTCTGCGGTCAGCTAGCATTGATATCAGGACATTTTCTGGATGGCCAAAATATCAGTTTCTTTTAATAACAGGGTCTATGACATCCTTCTAATCATTCGAGAAATAACGCTATAGAACGATTGATTGATGCAAATGCTGTGCCTTATAGATTAATTATGGTTTCGTTTTGATCTTGAACCACATAGAGGCATAGACTTTTGCGATGAATGTCGTTAATGTCAATAAAGCCTCGGATGAATTTTCGTGAGCTACATTGAACCTGAGAATTCTGTTCGCGATTCTAAGCCACCTTGAGTGGCAAACTTTTCCAGGATTCATCTTCGACAGACTTTCTCTGCAATGTCAGCAGTTTATGACTTCACAAATTTCCATTAAGTACAGCTGATCAGTACTTAAGTCTTTCTTGTTAGTCACTTCACATAGCGTGTTTTCTATTGGCGTGGATGAAACTACAGGTAGCTTCTCGCATCCTACCAACAATTTTCTTATTTCGCCAGTCAGGCTTATGGGCCCAGTTGTGGTTCTATCCACGTGCGCGAGAAGATGACGTAGTGGAAGCACGTTGGCGTGTAACTGGCACACAAGCCATTGTAGTGGACAATTCAGGATCAGTTCCATGTTACGTGTAATACCTCCTTTGACACCTGTGTTGACAGATGTTCCGTCGCAACCAACTTTGTTACATCTATGTCATTGTCAACGCATGACAAAAAAACTATTATTATTAAATTATAAAATTAAATTATAAAAAAAACTATTATTATTGTTATTTCCAATAATTTGAGCTCTCCCGAAATTTACAGACACGTGGCCGACGTACTCAGAGCCAGGTTCTTATACCAAGGATAAAGGAGGAGACAGGAAAATGGTGGGATTGCCTACTGCTCTAGTTGTTTAACCGGACTGATTTGACGGTGTGGGGAGGGGGAGATGTCACAAAATGTACATTATACTACTCACTACTTAGTACTCACTAATCATTAATCATCACTTTTGGTTATTTAAATTGCAGAAAAAACAATTATTTCGAATCTAAAATCATATAATCAATAATCAAAATTAAGTATTTTTCCATTTTTTTTAAAAATTCAACCCCCTTTCGGTAGTATTAAATTTAGAATTTAAATTTGTTTATTATTTTTCTCTTAATCTCCATACCATAGAACATCTTTTCCGCATAGGTAGGTTCTGAAATTCTGAAAAAAAATTTTCGATCCACCCTAATGTACATCAAGACGTGAAATCGTTCAGGCGTAAATTCTGTCGTTCGCCTGTAAATTCTGTTTTCTTCTCTGTATGCTTCGCACAGCAATGTATGTCACTTTTAAGAGCAAGATAATGTGACGTGACTTGACGTCAGCTGTTAGAGAGGAAAGTGTACGAGCGCCTCCTGCCGGGATACTACATATATTTTACTAGGAGTGGAAAATGAAAAGTCTTAGAAACCTTTTACTGTGCGTGAAGGGTCTGAAGAACTTTTTAAAAAGTTTAAGTATATTAAAATTAGACAATTAAATAAATAAATGAATAAATATCCTATTTTTGATGCTTTTAATTTCAACAGAATATTTGAAGAAGCACTTGATAACCTTGAAACTTGGCAAATCCTTCAAATATAACATTTCTCTTGGTCGTAGGGTTTTTAATTATGATTTCTTTTGTAAAAACATTGATAGCAATCGAAAATCTGCAAATTGTCTCTGTAATGAGGAAGATTAAAGGAGTTTCCTGTATCTCCACCATAAACACATTATTACCAATAATTTAAATATAATTCAAGATATTGAAATACGAAAACTTTTGGAAAAAAGGTACTAAATTTCGTCCCATTTTTGGAATAAAAAGAGAACAGATATTAAAAAGGCCTTCTTGAAAATATTGATTGTTTTGTGTAAAAATTTCAAACAATTTCGATATTCCTCTTTGTTTCTTCATAGACTGGAAATGGCGTTATTATTTCCAATTTTAAGACTTTATTAATAAGAAGTTCTATACTTACTACAATAATAATAGCAGTTATTATTCCTTAAAAACAATAAAAGAAAAATCAAAGAACTACAAAAACGTTTCATTCTAACTCCAATCGATATAGCTCAGGCAATTTCTCTATTATTTGTAAGAAATTCTATCTAGAACTCTTGGATAAGGAACTAAAAACCTCTGAGAATTCAAATTATATGAATCTAATAGCACCACTGTGCAGAAAAAAATCTGTGCTATAAATAAAAGAATTAATTGCATAAACAGTAATATGACAATTCCATATATTACAATCTATCCAAAATTCTACAAACAACCTATAAAGTTCAGATATATCACTTGCGGAACAAATATCTACATGAAAAAAGCTGGAGAAATATTCTCTAAGTACTTAACCCTCTGAGTGCCCAATTATTTTGAACTATTAGCTATCAAGTTAAAAAACTTAGCATTTAATGTAAATGAATCGATATTTTTTGCATTTGATTATATCTCTGATATCTTAAGAGTATTTTATCCATGATTGCTTAAGAAAATATAGATTTAAATACGAGCTATCTGCTTTTGAACTGAACATGAAAAACGTAAAAAGACGTTTGCGCCGCTCGGAGGGTTAAATATTATTCAAAGTTTCATAGAGAAAGAAAATTTTACTTGGATAATTAAAATTATACTAAGGTGATTGATTTTACAAAGAACAATGAAATAACTCATATCGAGACATATGACTTTCAGCACCTGTTCAATAGTATCCCACTTAATAAATTAAAAGAGGTTTTAATGCAATATTATTATGACTTTTAAAACTTGTTAGACTACACAAAAGCTTATTTGTTAGACATAATTTATGCGTCTTCAATAATTTCATCTCGAATGGCGAAAATATTTTCTTACACATTAAAGGAATTCCACAGGTATCTTGTTTTTCTTCTTTAACTGCAAATATTTTTCTTCATTTTTACGAAAAAGATAGTTTTAAGTTTAAATTCAGTTTTTAGATATGTACATGACATCATAAATTTTAATTTTAAATATTTTTCTGCAGTTAGTGGGAATATTTATCCTGAGGAACTTAAATTAACAAAAACTAACGATAATAATATTGAAGCTATTTTTCTTGATTTAAATATTGATAGTCAAAAAGAATTAAATTAAAGCATTTACGACAAAAGAAATGAATTTAATTTGAATGTTAAATAGGTTTAACTTTTGGAATTCTAATATCTCTATTAAGATCTATAAAAACACAATAGTACATCAATTACTAAGGATTAAAAATATCTGTAACAATTCAGAATCAAAGGAAAAGCAAATTGAACTTTTTAAGACGAATCTTAATTCCAATAAAATTCCCATTTCTCTTTATTTACCTTTATTCCACAGCGTTCTGTAAGTTGGAAAAACAAAAACACGACTTGCTATATTGCCTTTGATCTATTTCATTTTACAGTTAATCTCATTTAATTTAATTGTCTAATTTTTATGTACTGAAACTATTTCAAAAGTTCTTAAGAGTCTTCACGGACAGTAAAAGGTTTCTAAGACATTTCACTTTTCACTCCTAGTAAAATAGATTGTAGTCGAGAGTTTCTGTTTAGAAAACACCGATAATATATATACACTCCTTCGGGATTTCCCTTGCTGATGACGTGTCCCGGACGTTAGCGATAAGATAAGTTTTGTTGTTTTGGTTTTTCTTTTATGACGTGGTTTTGATGTTTTCGTTTCTTAATATATATATATATCAAACATACAAGAAACAAAAGACAACATATCAAAAACAAATAAAAAGACAAAAAAGGAAGACAAAAACACAATAAATTGAAAATATCATGGCAGCCGCTCATCAGGGAGAGAAACTTTCCTATGTTATTAATTAGTGCTTTTTTCTGCTTGACGACAACGAAATATCGTAAAAATTTTTCGTTACTCCACCAAAAAGCATCCACCGTGAAAATAGAAAATCTGGATTGAAAAATACACAAAGAATGCAGAAATAGTTTTCTCTTTTTAATATAATTTTTCTTGTAATTGTATAATAATTTAATTTTTACATTTTCCACAAATATTTTTGTTGTATTATATCTTTTTATATATACATGTATATAATATCCTTACAATTAAATCTGAAGGTAAAAAAAGTATGCATCTATCTATGTCCGGCTATCTTCTCTCGAACCACCGAATCTTGAAACAAGAAGAAAGTACCAAAGGCAGAAAATTATGCAAGGGATCCATTTCAAATATTGAAATTCCGAAATTATAATTAGTTGAAAAATTGTTAATTAAAAACTTAATATTGATTGTGATTCCGCGTGCTGCCATCTATTGACAATTTTGACAACCAAAGTTTTTGCATTTTTTGTTTATTGAGAACCTTTACATCAGAAATTCTTGCATTTTTTGTTTATTTATTTAACAAAACCTGGCTTGAATTTTGTTTAAAAAGGTTTTTTTCTTTTTTAACAACCTCCTGTGTTTTGAAAAAATAGTTCTCTTGCATTTTTTGGGAAAATTTTAAAATTTTGTAGTTTTAAGCCAAACGAAAACAGATTTTATATCATTTAAAGTTCAAAATATTATCTTTCCAATGATTCCATTTGTAGCATTGTACGACATTTTATAATTTTTATCAATCATTTTGATTTTATCGTCGAGAATAATTGAAGCTAGGGGGAACTGTGTGTTTGGTTTGTTAGTACGTCTACGTCCATTAGAGCACGCGCGGATCTTTCGAAGGTGATATGGTTTTACTTAACCCTTGCAGATAAATGTGGTATGTATATTTTATTTTGTTGATTCTTTTGAAAGGATTAAATATTCTGTCCAGGCAGGTTCAAATAATTTTCATTCGTTTGATAAATGCAGGGTTAAGATTAGATGGTACATGCTGCCATTCACAATTTTGTGTCAACAGTGGAATCTTCATAACTCTGTTTGTCACAAATGTTTTGAGACGATTGAGTGGTGTCAGAATTTAGGCTAACGAAATGATAGAATCTGTATGCATCAAGATTCTGTCTGTTTGAAGGTTCAAAGCCTGCTCAACCTTGGTTTTTTGCTGAGCTGCAAGAAGACAACCACAAAGTTCCAGTATTGGAATGGATGCGGTTTAAATAGGGGAGACTCGTGAATTGCTTCCCACAAGCATTGATGTTGAAGTATTATCTGGCATCACACTCTGAAGATAAATAACCACGCCATATGTGGCATGTGATCGGAGAAACAATGTAGGAACAATTTCTGAAGGCTATCGACAAGAATCCAACGAGGAATCTTGATCAGCTCAATAGACTTCAATGATGAAACTAAATGATCCCACTCGACTGCAATGGGCTGAGGGAGTGGGTCAGCGAAATTAAATTTTTCCAACCACAGCTGTTGAAGAAAAATCTTCATTTTACATATAACAGAACCAAATAAACCTAATGGGTCATAAAGCTTTGCGATCACAGAGAGTACATTTCTTTTCGTGGGGTTAAGCACATGCTTACAGTCAACATTAAAAATGAAATAATCATCTAAGTGTAACAAGTTCATGACTAATGTTTTTGAAGCATGGGCATCAAATGGAAATGTGCGCTCTTGCCTTGAACTCGGAAAACTATTTATGAATTCCAGCGAATTAGACATCCACTTGTGCAAATTAATGCCACCTTTAACGAAGATATCCATGAGCTGGGTTTGCAAGATTTGAGCTGTTTTTATATCATTTTTGGCAGTTCCTGTCGTCCATGTAAATGTCTCGCAAAGAAATTTGTGAAGCTGACGGAAAGTCTGGTGATTCACCTATGGCTAGCTGCTTTACCGTGCGTGTTGTGTAAATGGGTGCATGAGCAATCCAGATGTAATTGTGTTCAATTTGAAGGTTATGGATAAGAAGAATGGTCTTCTAACCATAAAATGCGTAAATATTCTCTTTGATGAGGAGCCATTAGAATTTGTCGAAATATCTTCTGAACATATATTTATTTATATAAAGACAAGCACACTACACAGAAAACTACATTTATAGAGTGCTATAAACAACAAACACACAAATAACAGAAGCCACAACTAGTAAATAAAAAATGCACACGAAAATAAAAAGTTGAACACAGAGAATACGCAAAATCATAAAAATATTGCAAACGCATCTATAAACGAAAACACATAATCAAAAAAACATTAAAAACACTATAATTCTAAATGTCGTATTTTTTTCAAGAAATCAAAAGACCATTTCCAAAACGCAAGTGTTAAAAAGTCAAAACACACAAGCACCGAATACTCTAAAAACACACCAGTTTTTAAACGTTTAAAGCCGAAAATACACACTTGAGATAAAAATAAATTGCAACACATAAGATAAAATTAAATTGTAACACGGCGCCAAAAACAGAGTACAAAAATTAGAACATATAAAAACATTAAAAAATTATCGAAAAATTAAGAACTAGGAAAGTCAAAACGCATAAAAATCTAGAAAGTTGTAAAAAGACAAAATAAAACATATCATGTATTTAAAATCTGCAAACATTTCGATTTAAAAGCACCAAGAGACAGATTAAAAATGTCAAGTTCATCAGCGAACTTGTTAAAAATTTCATAAAATTTATATATAATTTTTTTATATAATTTGAATATATTTTATATAATTTATTATAATTTTGAATATTTTTTTTATAATTTATATAATTGAACCTTTTAATATAATTTGAATATACATTTGGAAAAGAACTTTGGCTCCTAAAAGTCTGGCTGGCACAGCGAAATCTATAGAGCTCAGTATATCATTATAATCGATCTAACCATTAATAACTTTGTAAAAGAAAAGAACGCAAAAAATATCTCGTCTGGAACACAAACTAGGCATATTAAAGATATTACGTAGTAGTGAGTAGACAACAATAGACATCCGACAATTGAAATCCATTTTTCTTGTAAAGTAAATATCTCAAAAAAGTAGTTTTGTATTCCCTCAATAATTTCAATTTTGTTTCGGTAATTGGGACCCCAATACTGAATACCAAGATAATACTGAAATATTCCAGATTGGATCGGACATGAGCGCAATACAAGACCTTCAGGGTAAGTTCACTGGAAAATTATCTGGTACTACGCTTAAGAATTCCATGCCTGCGATATGTCTTAGAGACCATGGTATCAATGTGTTGGGAAAAATACAGTTTAGTGTCAAAGATGATCCCAAGATCCTTTAATGTATTTAAGCGTGATAAAACAAGATTGTTAATTTTATATACATGATTAAAAGGTTGAGAATTGCGAGTATAACTAAGAACACTACATTTTTCAATGTTCAGATGTAATCTATTGTCTGTGCACCGTTTAGAAAGACAATTAAGATCTCTTTGGAAAAGAACAGCATCTAAACAGGAACGCATTGAACTAAACAATTTCAAGCCGTCAGGAAATAAAAGGCATTCAGAGTACTTAAAAACACAAGTAAGATCATTAATGAATAAAATAAAATGAGAGATCAAGATTTGAGCCCTGTGGGACACCGGAAGTACTTGTAAACTCACGAGGAACAGCATTATTAAAATAAACATAGAGTGTTTGATTACATAAGTAGGAAAGAAGCCAATTAATGAAGTTTACATTAAAACCAATACCATGTAACTTTTAAAGAGAATGTCAAAAGCGACAGAATCAAAGGCCTTAGAAAAGTCGGTGTAAATAATATCAAGTTGATAACCAGATTCAAATGAGGAAACAATTTTATCTGTCAAACAGAATAAATTAGTGGTTGTTGAGCGCTTTGGTATGAACCCGTGTTGAGATGTAGACATTAGGTCTTTAATTTGACGGTAAAACTTCTTATGGATTATTCTTTCGAAACTTTTCGACAGAGGACATAAAATAGAAATTGGTCTATAATTTTTACAATCCTGTGCATCACCATTTTAAAAACTGGAATAATTCATGTTTGCTTCCAGACATCAGGAAATATTTTTTTTCCTCAACGACAGGTTAAACAAAACAAGAAGGGGATAAATGAAAAACTCTGCGCATCCCTTAATAATAAAAGAAGGTATATTATCAACACCTACAAAAATAGTAGTTCACTTCCCCAGACCGCACAACGAGGTCTTACGCATCATAAACGCTTTCGATTTTAACAAGATCACCGACGCAGTTGCTTTTGCAATCTACATTTCCATCCGAGATTTTGCTATGCTTGAATACAAAACTAAAATAATTAGCAAAAGCATTTGAGATATCGCCATCGTTTTCATAACACACGTTATTATAGAATAAACTATCAGGAGAATTTATGCTTTTATTTTTGGGATAAGACCAAAATTTTTATGATCCGAAATTAAATTATTTTCCGTATGCAGTAGGTACGTGTCGTAATCCTTTTGAATATTATACTTAACAGAAGATCGTAAGGATTTAAATTCATGAAATGAAAAAGGATTAACACCTTTTAAAGCCAATTTACGGACCGTGGCTTTCTTTTTTATTAATCTCCTGGTTTCCGTTGAGTACCAGTAGGGAAACCTCGAATTATTATTTTTTAGAAGGAATAGTTCTGCTGGAAACATCGTATAAACAATTATAAAAGCTAAAAACTGCATCATTTATGTCAGTAAAATCATGTTAAAAGTTCCAATCAATCTCACGGAACAAATACCACATAATTAAAAAGTCTTCCCCTTTAAAATGAAGTCTAAAGATATTTACATTCCTCTTATTGAAGTGGACAGGTAAAAAACAGACAGAAACTGACAAAGCAGGGTGATGTTTGGCTCCAGGGGCCAAAGGGCTATAGCTGTGCCAGACAGAAATATCATTGAATTCTACATTAGTCAAAATCAAATCAAGATATTCATTATTACAATTAAGAATAATGTTATATTGACCCAGATTAAAAAGATACATAAATTTGGCAATTCAGAAGCAATTGGGTTGTTGTGATCACAAAAAGCATTATATATTGATAAATTAAAATCACCATAAATGAAAATTTTATCAAAAAAATCCAAATCCTTCAAAACAATAAAAAATTTAACATGCGTGACCACATTAGAGAAAGTTGGCAAATACACCACACATAAAAGCAACTTCTCCCTATGATTCAACTTGACCGAAATCCAGATAGTGTTAGATAGCAAAAATGCAACTACATCATTTTTCGGCTTTACCAGTACTTTTAAACATTTCACATTTTCGCCACCAAAGTTTCTTTCTTATTCTGTGGCAACTTTTAAATTATCAACGGAATTTTTTTACAGTTGTAATAAATTTCTCAATTTATCATATTTATTTTTCTAGTAATCAACTTAAGTATTAATTACTTTAACATTTTATGTAATTTCTTTTAATGTTTCAATTTTTATTAAATTATAAATTACTTGTATTTAACTGAACTATACGCTCGCCAATTTGAACGGCGAAAGTTTTTGTGTGTAAACTGTTCTACGTGTCACCTGGCTGGGGAGATTCCTTTGTGTAACGAGATTGGCTTGTCTGAACGTGAAAAAGTGTTGCGTATTTGAGGGGTCCGGGAGCCGTTAGGCCTTTTCGGTTCTCATCCTCTAAGGTGTGCAGATGGGCAAAAAGGTATTCAGAAAAACGATCTGGTGAAAGATGGTAAGAGGAATCAACTTTTAAAAGATCATCTTACAAAAAGAAGCCAGGCTGATGATGCTGTGAGAACCGACTTGCCTTGGTCTTGGGCGCATAAAGATGTCATGCAAGTTTACGTTAAAAAATCGCCGGAAATAACACGAAGTGTTCATGTGCTGTGAAAACCGACTTCCTTTTGTCTTCTACAGGAGGAAGGTGTGTTTGTGGAATGAAAGGAGATAATAGTGATAAAATTACGGCGAACTACGATTCTAAAATCTTCTTGAAATAAAGTTTACCAGTTCATAAACTGAATTGCAGTAAAGGATGCTGCATTTTCGACTACCAAGTTGAATTTTCCTTCTTATTATTCCAAGAACTCTAGATCAGCGTAAAGTAATAAAATTTTTTTCAAACAGGAAGATCTTGCCCAGTAATGCAACGTTAAGTATGTTTTTACAGAGAATTCTCTGTTTTCTATTATTTTCTTGGCATCTTAGCAATTTCAAAGTCTGCAGCGTTTTCGTATTAATCCCTATTAGCACACGAATTACAAGGGATGCCTTCAGTGTAACGGACAATGCCGAAATATTCTGATACCACGTATCTCGTTATTCAACGCAAAAACAGGCAAGGACCGCAATTTTTGCTATCCAGGTTTCGCCAATTTCAAGATTTATTACAATTGTAGCAACCGTTCAGTATTTTGTAATGACGTCAACTATCACTCGTTCTGTGATTGGGGTAATCTAACTGTACAATGAATGAAGAGTCTTCTCCCCCCATCTGGTAGAGGAAGACTGGTAAGAGGCCTTTTATGACCTTAAAAGGAAGGGACCCCACTTCTGCTCTGAAGAAACCTTCCCAGTTGCCTTTTCCAAGAAACCTGCTATTTAACTTTTAAGGCCAAGCATCGCTGATTGATTTTTCAAAATGAAAATCGACTGTACTGATTTATTAAATGAAATCAGAATTTGTCATCGAGTTTGGCCTTACAGGATTACAATTGCAGTGAAGCACCGTTTATACGTTTTCATTTATACGTCATTGATGTATTTAGTAGTTATTTTAATGCAGCTAACGTTATTCTAGACAGTCGACGCACACTAAAAAATTGTGTAATACAACAGAAGTAATTATTATTTTCCCAGATATTTAGCGCTTTAGATCACATTCGTTCTTGGAAGGAATTTTATTTCTTCATGCAAATAATTTATGCTGGATGTTTGCTCAGTCGCGAGAACACAATATTTGCGAAATAAAGTTTCTTCAACAGAATATTCTGTATTTTATCGTTTTAGCATTAACGGAAGTACTAGATATTTAGTTTATGGCATTAAATGATTCTTTACTTATTTGGATGAATTTAGCATTTTCAGTATTGAAAGTTAAAACAATTAAATTTTACTGCGAGAAAAGCTAAAATTATTGAAAGAGTCGAGTTTAAACCCTCTACAGTTTGCCATTTTTTTACTGTTTATTAAAGAACAAAAGGTCATGAATAAAAGAAACTTGTTCTATAATAATAGACTTTATAATAAATACTCAATTCATTTTATATAAACTTGTTAATTTATTAAAATAGCATGGCCTATTTGATGTTCTAAAAATAAGTGAGACGTATTTTTGTATCCTTAGTTACATTTCACGAACACATAAATAATCTATATTTTCAAATTGATGAAACTTTATAATATAAGCTACCTGGTGCACTGCCCCCTCGCCGCTTCACAGAAATAGGGACAGAAATAGCAGGGGCACCGCCCCTTGAACGCACAACAACGAGGTCTTACGCCGTGGCTCGGAGCGGGCCTGCAAAAATCATACCCAAAAGTTCCACCACGGCCCAGCGAAGCTGGCCCAACATTGTCCTCAAGGATTTCAAACACCGTCGGCGAGACACCAGGGACACGCTATGTCGAGACAATCACGTGACAGAAGTCATCATCCTATGTGAAACAGACAGGCGTAGCCTATCGCGCATCCCGGAGGAGGCGGCTTCAAACGCGCACCCTAGTGAGGCAGTTGTACTCCCCACGGTGCCAAACAATGACTATCTTAAGCCGAGTAGAACCCGACATACTCCCCGAAGGAAGCAACAAACACAGGAAACAAGTCCCACGCCACACAGGCAAGATACAAACACAGGGAACAAGTCACACGCCACGCAGGCGAAATGACACACCTCATGCGGAATCAAGTCCGCAAACTCCTCTAGAAGAACCAGTCTAATTCGACCAACTGATACCTCGCTTCCGTCCGCCTCGCAAGACTTGGTTACAAGAGGAACGGAAAGCCTTTCGCAACACACCAGATAGAAACCAGCAATTCTACCTTACTGCCTCTCAAATGCCAGAAGGCGGAAAACGTAACAGTGAAAAACTTAACAATCTGGCACCTTAAGTGAGGCGAACCCCACGGTACCAAACATGAGAGAACCCGCTACCGACCAGAATAGAACTTCACACCAAGGCCCTGCGCGAAGTTACTAGCTCAGCAAGAGAACGTCACATCCCCGTCTCTAGAGTCTTCACTCCGGAGAAGAAGCCCCGGCGATCCGTCCGCTTCATGGTGGCAAAAGCCCGAAGGCGATTTATAATCCTTTAGTTAAGACAATCCTTCCCTCGCACAAGACTCGGTTGATTAAGGGATATGTGGAATGCCTGGGTCAACGGGTACCTTAAGTGAGGCGAACCCCACGGTACCAAACATGAGAGAACCCGCTACTGATGCAGTAGCAAAAGAGTACCTTAGTGAGGCGAACCCCACGGTACCAAACATGAGAGAACCCGTAACTGATACAGTAGCAATCGGGTTCCTTAGTGGTTTGCAGGCAGCCCACGGAACCAAACATTAGAGAACCCGCTACCGACCAGATTTGAAATTCACGCCGAGACCCCACTCCAGAATGCGAACTCTGTGTTAGAATAGGGTTCCCAAGCCGACTCTCGATACTTCTCTACCGGAGAAAGGGCCCAGCGATCTAATCGCATCATGGTAGCAACGCCCAAAGGCAAGAAATCTACTACCGTACAGAGTTGAATTTCACACCGAAGCAGAATATAGGACTTACGAGATCCGTTAGCAGTGGGGTGCCTGTCCACCTGAGAATGCTCCAATGAGAATGAAATTACGATCAGACAATTTGTTTTCTGTGAAGTTAATAATTGCAAATGCTTCCGAAGTCATATATTTATCACAGTTCGCATACTAGGAAAAAGAGGAAATTTTCACATTTTAGAAAGACGACGAAGAACGAGGAAAACGACTCACACCGTAGCTTTGTGTCGTATAAACGAAGCCCCTTCAACGAATACGAATGAATCGGGACTGTGGTGAAATAAAAAAGAAAAGAAATAAGCGGCGTATAAATGAGAAACGTATAGACGGGGCTTTTTCTTTGTTTAGGCTGACACTTTTAAAATTAAGCTTCAAAACTGGAATAGCATCTGTAAGTTCAAAGCGTATGCCAAGAATACAGAAAGCAACAAAAATAAATATACATTTAAGAAAAGATTCGACTAGAAAACTGCTACAATCTTTCAGTCCTCCAGCTGGTTTGGTGCGGAAGTTTGGAGAGGGAGATGCCAGCTCAAATCTCGTCGCACTTTGAGAAGGTTTTCAAAGTGATTTTTCTGTTGCAATATTTTCGAAGTTATTAAGTTAAGGCCAACATTTCGCTTAATTTTTAATTAGTTAAAAATTCAAAAAAAGCTTCAGGGGGATTTTTGAGGACTTTTGCAAAAATGCTCCTCTAGTTGGGTTCTAAAAATGGTGCAAAATTCAGTTTTACGCAATTTTTTTCCCTTTCAAGACCTTTATTGCCTGAGGTAGAGCGCTAACACGCACAAATTCTCTTTTATTATTAGTAGAGATATCTATGTTATATTTGATTACATTGTTAAAAACATTCTTTCTTACTCTTAAAATTTCCTCGTCACAAAAACGGGAGAACAAAAAAAACTATAGATCTAGCATTAGTCAGGAACGATTTACTTCTTTAGCCGTTTTATCTAGCGAATCCGAACTATCAAAAATAAATAAATAAATTGGACGTTAATATCTAATATTTGCTGTGAAACAAGTATTTTACTATATACAAGAGGCATATTTAACCACGAGCAGCATGTTAGCAGGATCAAATGAGTTAGAGAAAAAGTAGTACTGTTTATATCATACTGCTCATCATTTCGAAGTTTGATTCTACGTGGAACAAACGGGGTTTTTAATGAACTAATAAATATACAAATATATAAATATTTTTATTAATGCGAATTACCATTTTAAAAGTAATATTTCGGTAATTTATTTTACAAAAAACTATTAAAAATGATTTCGGAAATATACGATAGAATGTAGAATTCATCTTTAAAAAAAAGTTTAAAAAATTGTGATAAAACCCGTTAGCATTTTGAAATATTATTGAACATTACTGAATGTTCAATTACACTTAAATAGATAAGGGGAAAAACAACTGCTATTGAAATGATGAATATAT
>BGPR01003024.1:98746-125319 GCA_013235015.1 Araneus ventricosus
ATATATTGCTTTATGAATCGCTAAAAAAATAACTCGTTTTCACTCTTTGTTGACATTGCCATATTCACCATAATCTAGAAAACCCGTATCCCAGGCCAGTATCAGTTAGCAACGAACCTCCTTAGGCAAGAAGCAAGCCCTTAAAATTCTCGGAAATCCATCCCACTCGGCTTCCTGAATAAACCCCAAAACCCGTGGACAAGACTCGTCGCGACGAAAATTTTATTACTTTGACTCGGAATAGGCAGGAGTTCTCAGAATTCAACTATTCCGCCTTCGAGCAGAGAAATGTGGATGCGGCGAGTAAAGAAGTCAGTTACAGAATTCCCTCTGACCAGCTCTTTGCACCTCAAGAAACTAACACTGATATATGAGGAGATTATACTTGGTTCCTCATAAATTTTGACCTGCAACTTTTAATGGTTGGCGCTAACCGGAATGATGTGAAGTTTTTGGACGAAAAAATGTTTTATCTAAATGATTTAGATGGATTTGAGATTTACTGGTATTATCTGCATACAGAATCATACTTTTTTTTCAAAACGCCAATTCAGATCTGTCATAGTCTGGGCCGCATTAACCGTCAGTGGTGAAACTGAAATTGAATTTGTCAAAATGAATTCATCGTTATATCAGGATATGCTGGCAGCAGTGGCGGATTTCCGCACAGGTGTTTCAGGCGGCCGCCTCGTGCCTTGAGACGCCAAAGGGGGGCTCATAATCTATGCTAGAAACATCGCTGTGCTTAGCCGACGGCGAACTTACGATATTGCAGTTTTGTTTCTAGTATAATCCTCTCCTCACTGAAAAGTTTCTCCCTCTTTGCTTTAAAATATGAATGAGGGAACGAAAACAGCCAAACGAAACATTGGGGGAAATAAGTCACTTAATAAATAAATTAAATACATTACTTAGATTGTAGTTCGTCGATAACTATTGGAAGATTCAAATTTTTTTAAAGTATCATTTGTGGCAAAACCTGTATAATGCAGCTTCTCTTGGAGTGCAAGTGAAATTCACACCACTGCAATGCAAATATCTTTCTGAATTTTAATGTTATTCAACTGGTATTTTCATATAAATTGCCCTATGTATCTGGCTTCGAAGGTTTGAAAGAAAAGGTACGCTATGTCCCGCACATGCGCAGTAAAAAATTATTTACTGCAAATACTCATATTTTCTCTAATATTCATAGTATGAACTTCGAATTTTAATGGAACACTTCTGTAACACATTTTCAAGTTTTCTGTAAGCTTTATATTATTTTATGGAAAACTCTGCATGTTATGAGCAAAAAAAACATGCGGGAAAAAGTTAAGAATTTTTAAGAAAATCTTTATAACTTCCAGAATATACTTGTTACTTTTAGGAAAATGCATTTAAGCAATGTACTTATTAAACTATACCATTGATGAAATTTGTAAATCATTATCAGCTTCCTGTGGAACGGGGTAGCCCTGATTTTTTTCTTCTTGATCAATTTCTGGAAAGTCCTCTAAATTCCATCGTGACCGAACCTTCCCTATAAACTGAGAGTTGAAGCCTCTTCTTTACATGAAAGAAGTTCTAGGAAAATCCTTTCAGCCTTTGAGGAGATATTTTTAAAAAATGCGCAAATCCAAAAGTGCTCACATGATTCTTGTCACCCTCCTATACTTTTAATTAGTTTTATTATATTGGAAAGTCATTGCTTTATTTTACTATTCACATTTTCATTTTTTTTAACAAGAGAACTTTTTAGAATTTTTTTAACAAGAGAACTTTTTAGAAGAAGTTAACCATGAAAATGGTTTTAATGATTTACTTTGTAGAGCTTAAACTAGATAACATTTTTAAAAAATTATCTTAATTCATTTCAAAGTTTAAAAAAAAAATTCGGGAGGATACTTTTATTATTTAACTCCCTTTTTGCCTGTATTGTTATTAGAATATACCATTCTGTCCTTTACGACAGAGTTGATAAGAGTTGACGTTGTTTATTCAAGACCGAAATTTAGAAGAAATGTAAAACTGTTCTCAGTTTATGGTAAAATTCATTATAGTTTATAGATAGATATAAGTTGGTGATTTATGAGCTCATTTCTCCTTTTCAACTGAATAAGTTTCCTTTATTTAACGTAAGTAAAGAAAAAAAAATATTTATTAAAAACAATTTTGAAATGTTTTTCGCATTTAATATAAAATTTCAATGTTTGGACACTGTTATGTCTAACTCATCTAGATAGATGCAAAAACCGAAAGAAATTACTATTATTTAATTATTTTATATTATCAAACGAAAAATATCTCTGTTTGGAGTAAAATGAAAAAGATAAAGGGAAGCAGAGGAATTTAATTTCTTTATCTAGTTGATATAGTATGCATATATTGTTATGAAAAATGACCTAGTATATAGACTATAACAATGTTAAAGTACACTATCTGATCAAAAGTATTCGGACACTTTAGGATATTCAGATTTTTTAGAATTTCTCCCAAAAGGCTTAACTCACTGCCCTGTAACTTTTACCATGTAAAGAATAGACTCTATCTCACATTTTACAGTAAAGATTCTCTCACGAGGGCAATTGGGGGGGGGCACCAAAAAGGGATGAAGGCGAAAATGAAGTTTGACCCATCCTGTTTCGCAGAAAGCTGATAACGCGATGCAACTTTCATCAATGGTTATGTTTGGTGTGCGTAATGTTTACATGCATTTTCGTAAACACAGCACAAATATTCGGGAAGATATAATGGTTTTCTTAAAAAATCCCAAATTTTCCCGCCTGTATTTTGCTTATAAAATGCAGTGTTTTCAACCAAATTATACAAAACTTACAGAAAAAGTGACAATATGTTAGAGAAGCATGGGGTAAAAATTTGGAATAAATACCTTATATATGAAAGAAAATATGAATATTTGTAGTAAATAATTTTTTACTGCGCATGTGCGAGATATAGCGTAATTTTTCTTTCAGAGGCTCAAAGTCATACATGTGGGACAGCTTATATAAAAATTCTAGTCGAATACCTTCAAGAATTAGAAGGATATCGGCATTGCAGTCAACAGAATTTCTGCTTTTTTCTAAGAGAAACAAAATGATGAGGGTGTATCCACAAACTAATATTTTTTAAACTTGGATTTTCGAATAATTTTATAGAATTTTGCAAAGATTGAATGTGCTGAATACTCAGGAATACTTATATATAATATTCATAATTTAAATGGCAGTTCGACGATTTTTATCACAAGATTCAAGTTTAAAAAATATTAGTTTGTGGATAAACACTCATCATTTTGTTTCTCTTAGAAAGAATCAGAAATTCTGTTCACTCCAATGCCGATATCTTTCTAAGTCTTAATGGTATTCGACTGGAATTTTCATATAAGTCGTCCTACATATCTGGCTTTGGAGCTGTGAAAGAAAAATTACGCTATATCTCGCACATGCGCAGTAAAAATTTATTTACTACAAATGCTCATATTTTCTCTAATATTAAAAGTATTTATTCAAAATCTTTATGCAATGCTTCTCTAACATATTGTCACTTTTTCTGTAATTTCCGTAAAATTTGGTGGAAAACTCTGCATGTTATAACAGAAAAACAAGCGGGAAAATTCGAAATTTTTTAAAGAAAACCTTTATATCTTCCCAAATATTTGTGGTGTGTTTACGAAAATGCACGTAAATATTACGCACATCAAACATAACCATTCATGAAAGTTACATAGCTTTGTCAGCTTTCTGTGAAACAGTATGGGTTCATTTTCGCCTTCATCCCCTTTTTCGTGCCCCCCAATTGCCCTCGTGACCGAATCTTCACTGTAAAATGTGACTTAGAGTCTTTTCTTTACATGGTAGAAATTCAAGGACAGTCGGTTTAGCCTTCCTGAAATTTAAAATCTACTTGAGTTTAATTTGAGTATGTTTGAGTACGTGGTCCTTGTAAATCAAATGAAAGCACAAAATTAAATTGCCCTGAAAATACCGCAATAATATTTTGGGCCGCCCAAAATTGTTGAGTGAGTCTATCATTGACTCATTTAGTTCAAAAATAGGTATAGATTAATAGGTATATAATTAATAGCTATAATGCAATTTTAGTGTAAATATCATATACTTTATCATTCACCCATGTAGCTTTTTGCGTTTTTGAGTTATGATGTTTACACGTGCAATGATAGACACATCGTCAGCCAGACTCAAGAGGTTTGGTGCAAAATGTTAAACAAACCTACAATCAGTGGCAGATTGGTTCTGATAATTCTGATTGCCTTGAGTCAGAAGGGGGCCTATAGTATCGGCAACGCAAGGAAGTAC
The DNA here is from genome assembly GCA_013235015.1 of Araneus ventricosus. Taxonomy (NCBI): domain Eukaryota; kingdom Metazoa; phylum Arthropoda; class Arachnida; order Araneae; family Araneidae; genus Araneus; species Araneus ventricosus. Next base: position 103,048 of record BGPR01003024.1, read on the forward strand.
ATGGTACTTAAAATGACTAATTTATTTTGTAATTTTATTCTTTCTTGAAATCCGCAATAAATTCCCTACATATTAGATACCATTGTTATAAAATTGCACTCTGCAATCTTGCTTTGTAGTTCATATTTTAGGTTGCTGCAGTGGTTTCTTTTCGTTTCAAACATTTTTATACATATTTAGGAAGATCTATTAACAATTTTTAAGCCAGTTATCACTTAAAAGCAATTCATTATCCTTCCTTAGTGTTTCAACATGTTTCGATTACTGCCTTGAAAGACTAGTGCGTTTCCCTTGACTTTCTCGTAGTATATACGTCCAAATATCAACGTAATTCGTGACCTGTGGTAAAAATTTATCGAGCCTTTTCCTGTTAGTAGATTTTGTTCAAAATTATACTTAAATCTGGGAGGAACGGTTGTTGTATTGTCTTTGCTTGTTTTGGTATAAAGATCATATACTAAATTTCATTTATCTAAGTTCTTGTGTTTCTGATTTGCTGTTTTTATTATACATATGAATAGATAAACAGCCTACATGTTAACGGATTTGGTTAAAAAATTGATAAAAATCTACAATTTTGGTATAAAGACCATGTGCCAAATATCCATTTAACTTTACTTCTATACAAAATAATGATAATTACAATATCTTCGCTTAGGCGAAACATCGATTTTCAGAGAATATATAAAGGAAATTAGCATTGACCGTGAGGTGTAGGCTCCTTACTTCGTCAATCACCACATGATTCTTATAACAACATAAAATGCTGTTTTGATGCAGTAAATATGAAACTGCAGTTTTAGTTTTATTGTTTTAACGAAATTATTTAACTGCTATTTTTTTCCGACTTGCATTATTTTCAGATATTTAGTCGTATTTAAAATGAAATTTCTTGCTAAATCAAAGGAACAGTAAACTAAAAGATTTCTGCTGCTAATTTAAAGTTTTTCTATTGCAGTTATTTAGTTAAATTGTTGAAATAAAAATTTTGCACGGCATTTGAATTAATTTGCAATAAAATCGACATTAGTTACTGTGAAATACATCCATCCAACAAAATTATAAAAAAAGTTACTGAACCAAATAAACAAGTATTTTTGAAATAGATAAAAAAGAAGATTTAACAATGAAATCATAATTTTCTTGTATGATCCGTTCATCCAGCATTGGGGGTTGTACAGATTTCGCATGTGTTTGAGTCAATTCTTTGTCCATAACGAAAGCAGTAGCCTTTGGCAACAAGGTAAGAATTTCTCTCTCAAAAGATCAAGTTTCAACTTCTGCCTACCCTTCTCGAGATGAGAGTACAGCCCGTTGTGAAGCCCCCCCCCCCTTCTCACGGACTTCGCAGAAAACCAAAGAAAGGGTCAAACAACACTGCTATGCGAAATCGTTTGTGAATCCCCCTGCCCCTCCCCAAGGCGCAGGGGAATAGCCAATCACCCTCTAATAGCTCCCCGACTAAGGGTGGAACGAAAAAAAACTTTTTTTATTTTTTAACTTGTAATAATGCGCAAAAGTTGCCTTTTAATGCAAGGAAGGCAAAAATAAATTTGATGGCAATCAGAACATGTCTTGATGTGCCGCAAGTACGATAAAGTTTCATAAATTTGAAAAAATTGCTCTATTTCAACCTTTTTCTATGATTTCACATTTGCAGTAAAAGAAGTTCACATGAAATATTTTGTACTTTTTATTAACAGAACAAACGCTTTTAGGATGCTTAAAACCTATTGTCAGCATATAAAAATATTAATTATTAGCCAAAAACGTGCAAGAAATCGGCTATGAATAAAAAGAATAAGCTATTTCTAATCTGGAATTATTTCTCTGTTATACATTCAACTGACAAAAAACGTTTACAAGTACTTTATGCGTCCTTGTAATTTCTGTTGTATATCAAAATGTATTTTACATTTTGATATCCCCCGATAATTAATAAAGTTAACGAGAGAGAATTTTTAAGTACTGTGAGTTGATATTTGTTTTTGGAGTGAGTTATTGCCAGCTCAATAAATTTAATATTTATATTTTCTTACAGCACATATTTTTTTCTTGTATTATCTACACAAAAAGAGCAGTAAGAAATGTATATATTTTCCTAAGATGCGAGTGAAAAAGGACATTTTCCCAGATAGCAATTTTAATTTGCAGCAGACTTGCACTGCAAGTCTGCAAGCTTTCTGCGAATTTGTCACGACAAATGTGCAAGTGTGAAACAAGCTTGCAGCAAGTTAACGCAAGCCTCGAAGTCACCATAGGACGAACTTGCAGAAAGCTTGCATTGCAAACTCATCGCAAATTATAGCAAAAACAGAGTACGAACACAACACAGGGTAGAACTCGCGACCTACCGGTTCGGAAGCTAACACGGTAACCACTCGGCCAGTTAAACTCTAAGAGAAGAAGATAGATTTCGATAATACATCGTGCCATTCGATTCGTATACGCTTTATTTTAAACTATTCTCTTGATTTCAATAATTTTTTGAGTTGAGAATATGATTTGAAGTCAAAGAGAGTGCGATTTTCGCTAATAACTACGTTCTGCTAGTAGAATAAATTATGAAATTATAGTTCAAAAGTAATTACTTTAAAATGGGACAAAATGTCTAAGTTATTATTTTTCAACAAACATTGACTGTTTTTTAGATTTAAATTTGTTTATAAACGTTAAAATTTCAACATTAAGAAAAAGGCGATATAGTTTTCTTCAAAGTGCGAGTGATATATTTAGTAAAAGGATGGAAAATGTTTCAAAATTTTTTTATAGAAAAGTTAGTTTTTTTACAAATTATCATTGATTTATTGAATTAATAAAAAGATGGACGGTCTAGTAGATGCTATTAAAAATCGGATGTTCTTTTTTTAAACAGAGACAAAGATAATTATCTTTTTGTGCTGTCTTTGCATCAAGCTTGTTTTACAAACTTGCAGCAAGTTTGATTTCCAAGGGAGGTGGCGCTATTTGTCACATCGAACTTGTAGCAAATGCGCTGCAAGCGAGGGTGGCGCTAGTTGTCACAGCGAACTTGCTACAAGTTAGTTTCAAGTTTGACGCGTAAAATGTTGCCATGACAAGGGAATATGAAGACCAAATCAAACTTGCGTGCTATCTAGGTTAAAATATATATGCAAATATATGTCGTTTTTGCTTAGTTTTATCGTTAAGGATAGAATATCGAGCATTTGTTTATAAAAGACCCTATTCCCCTTGACGAATTTGATCCAAAAGCTTCAAAATTTCAAAACTTTTCTGCAACCTTAAGAATGTTTTTAACCCTACCAGTCACAAATGCAACAGGCGAAAGAAAGTTCTATGAACTAAAAATAATTAAATCTTACTTCAGATCATCGATGCGTTTAGAGAGATTCAGTAATTGAGATTTAATAGAGAAAGATGTGTCAGAAAACATTCAACGGCATAAAATGACAGTTTTAATTATACTATTGGGTTATTTTACATACTCTTTAATATGTTTTTAAATCGATAAAAACCCTTATGAATTATTCTAAAATTGTTTTCAATAGTAAAAAAATGAATTTATAATGATTTAAATACACTTGGAATTAAATTCATCAAAGTACAAGTTTAAAAAAATAAACAATTTAAGATACCAACAATTTTTAATCAATTTAATTTTGCGTATTAACTTTAATCATATTATATATTGCGAAAAAATATTTGTTTTGTATGAAAGTTTTATTAATTTGATGTAAAAACCATAAGGATACAATTTGCAATGTAAAGGGGGAATATTAACTCAGTATTAAATCAATGTGAAGGAGTTTCTTCAGAGTTATAAGAAGTGAACACATATTTTAATTATGCGGTTACTAACTTCTCATACAGCCAATTGAATAACACCTAAAATCTAAGGTAAATTCCTTAGCTTTCAACAATCGGAGAGAAACGCGCAATTAAATATTTGTTTAAATAATAAAAAAGGTTTGAATTTTATTGCAACAATGAAAAGTATTGTTGTAAATTATGCACAAATATCATTAAAATTTTTTAAAAGTTAGCGAAAAATTGTACAACTTCTTAATTAACATATATGGAAAGGTAATTTATCGCACTTTCAGATGGTTTTAGAAAGGAGTTTTGTGTTGTAATATTCTCGCAGTTATTAAGTTAAGTCCAACATTTAGCCTAATTTTTAATTAGTTAAAGATTCAAAAAAAGCTTCAGGGTGTTTGGGGGACTTCTGTAAAAATGCTCCTCTAGTAGGATTCAAGCCGTGCTATTGACCTCACAAAGCCGCGACTTTCCTAGAGACCTGAGGAAACATCTGAATGCGTTACAACTCTTGCGCCTTCCTTGCGCCCTGAACCTAAGTATTAATTCAAAAATATCTTCGACAACATCGTCTTTTAACAAGATATTAGTTAATGAATCTCCATTTGAACTGGGAGAGCTAGAATTGAAATGTTTAATTTTGTTTTATTTATGAATTTTTTTCATGACTTTTTGTAAAAAATTGTATTCTTTTAGTGAGTGAAAAACTTTTGAGAAGTATATAATGCTTTCCGAGATACATTCAAGAGTTCCTAAAATTTAGTTAACATGGGGAAGGTCATTTTTCGAAATCCTATAACTCTCGAAATTTTAATCAAAACTCTATAAAAATCTTTCGACATGCATAATTCATGACGGGGAGTCGATTCAGCGAAAAACATTGATTGGCGTAATGGGAAAATTCTGAGATAGCTGTTAATTAACTATATTAATTAACTCGGTTTATGAGTTTTTTGTTCTGAATAAACGAGAAACAATAACATCGACAATAGTTTTATGAAGATTCAATATATATATATATATATATATAATGTACTGGAATTACAGAGGTGTCTAATATCATGATTTATATTTCACTAAAATTATCCTGAATACAATTTACCTACAAATCATCAGTTTTATAAAAGTGACACAGAACCATGGAAGAGTTTCAGTTCCTGCATTATAAAAGAAACTTTTGAAAGAAATGCTGGCAAATTCAGCGAAGCATAAAGTTTCTTCCCAGCACTGAAAACTTTACCTATATTTCTAAATGCACATACAAATTATGTATTTATTTCAGTGCACCTTTCTTGTTTCTTCGAAGAATCAAAACCCTTTGAGTAGGGTCAATTCTTACAATATAAACAGTAGTTGGAGCACAAACCAAAAATTCTTTCACCAAATATAACCCATTGTTGTTACATTCTTGGCAAAATAAATACTCAAAATACTTGTAAGCATTTCAATATCAATAATCCTGAATCCAGTCAATTCTTTTTACCCACAATATCCTCGCTGAAATGTTTTTGAAAGTTTAGCAGTTTCTTCCACTACATGTCAACATTACTTCTACAGATGTTCCAGCAACAGAAGTTGATACTTCCTTGGACATTGAGAAAAGATTACCACAAATTTCCTTTTCTTCTATCTGCCAATATTTTTCCACACATTGCAATGTTAGAAAGAGCAATCGAGATGAAAAAATAATCAAAAATCAAACGATATTCAGCAGAAATATCTTTGATAAAAACAAGTCTGCAATCACTACCACATGAAATGAAAACATAAACAGAGTTCCTGACGAAAGTTGTTGCCAAACATCCTTACATAAAAATAGCTCAAAAAAGATATAAAACTGTTGTGGCACGTTACTGGAGCATATTATAAATTAATTTTCAATTCATTCTGCATTTGTGTTGGGTGAAACAATAACAACAATCCAACTTCCGGTCTTTTTGTTACACTTCCGGTTTCGTTTTCGTCTGTTTTGTTCCATCAAAACCTCTGTATCTTCGCTTCTATTAATCGCAGAAGTAAAACAAATACAGATTTAGAAAGATAAACGGATGGGCTATAAAATAATATTTTAGTCAAAAACTGCTTCGGGAACTTAGACAGATACCTTAATTACTAATTTTTCTTATTTTTTCTTTCCTTTTTAACATGTGTGAAAGACTTTAGAGACATTACATCATTTTGCTGAGTGAAAGCTTATAAGATAGGGAACATTATTCTAAAGCATGTTATGCATATCCTCTAATGCATGATTTATCTTCCAGGTGCTAGCGCGTAGTTGAAAATTGCGGATAGATGAACTGTTATTGACTCTGTGTCTAAAATATGGATGCTGTGAGACAATAAAGATTTCTTATGATATTACTTTTAGATATCCCATTTATCCTGCGAAGCGTTATTAGTGCATTGGTTATTTTTATGTGTTGAAATAATCTAGACAAGTATAATTATATTTTTTGAATGCATTCATTAGTACTACTTTTCGCTAATTTTTTAACGATAATTAATCAGGATTTTCTTAATAAATAATATTTGTTTAATTACCGATAATCTGAGTGATACATTTTTTACTGTTTTGAGCTCTTAAGTAAGTCTATTCAATGGCATATATGCCACCACCTCTGGAGTTTGTTCATACAATGGTCGTCGTTGAAACTTCTCTTGCGTTTGTCCAGACAAAGATTGTATTGTGTTTCATTTGCGGAAATGGAGGCAGGTGGTGAATTTCATCTTCTGAAGAACTATCCCGAATCACCACTGGCCTCTTTCCTTTTCTTCGAGATATCTCTTCTACGTCTTCTTTTTCACTATTTAAGTCAGAAGTGAACACAGCCCTCTTCTCCAACTTTACCGCTTTATCATAAGAATCTGAAAGAGGATAAATACAACTGAACTTATTTGAAATACTTTTTACTTTAAATGAACCTACAACATATTGGTATGAATGCTTTGAGTCATATGCAATTACTTAAAATCAAGAAGTTAATTCTAACAAAAACTTACCAGTACTTTTCATTATAAGGATTATTATCCTTTTCCATGAAGGTTCAGGATCTTTTAAACTTTTTCGCAATCTTCCATCTTCTTAAGGCTTTTAAAAGGGGGCCACGCACACATGTCGCCTTCCACCCATGAGCATGGGAGAAGGGTTACAGAATTTTCTTCTGGAAATGTAAAAATATGAAATCTAGAAAAGAAAAATAAGTAGCAGAGCCCTCGATTCATATACAAATAAATTTCATGTAGTTTTCAAATATTTATCTTACACTGTATGACAAACTTATAATGAAACCAAAATTTTTTCAAATTTAATTTTCTAAATTTCTTCTTAAATGGCACAACAGCCCCGGGTGGGCCCTGGTCTTCTCAAGAAGTCTCCCCCAAACCAATCTTTTGTTGACGACAGTTCTCCGGTTTTTGATCTTCAAGACATTAAGAGTTTTTTCAACACAGTCCGTCCATCTGCGTTTGGGTCTGCTTCTGGGGCGAGCGTCCGTAGGTTTAGGCAGAAAAATTCGCCTTGTAATACTGTCCCCCTTCATTCAAATTAGGTGGCCAACCCACTTGATTCCTTGAATTTTAAGGAAATTTATGATATCAGGTTCTTTAAAGATATGGAATAGTTCTAGATTTGATTTTTTATACCAAATTCTATCTATCTGTTTTCCACCAAAAATGTCCCTTAGTATTCTTCTCTCAAAAACTCCAAGAGTATCACATCCTCTTCAGTCATTGCCCATTTTCAAATTTCTAGCTACTCCTAACCTTCAATAAAAATTTGCATAACAATGAAGAAATGGCAGAAATACATTTGATGTTTTATATGGCAAACGAATACCTTTGCATGAAAATTCATTCACTGACCTGCAATTTAAAGATGACAGACCTGAAACATTATATATTTTAAAAGTATATTATTTCCAAGGTTTGCTGTAGAAATTAGTTTTATGTAAAAACTCTTGGCCAAAAATAAAAAAGTTGATTTTCTTTACAGATAAAGTTTTGGGCCAAAATAATTTCATCATTTTTGAGCATAATGCAACTATCGGCTGATTTTACTTTAAGTTTAAATTTATGCCCTTCAATTTCTTCGTACTGCATAGCTTAACATTTTAGAGTTGGACCACTAAAATGTAAAGATGACGATAATGGGATCAATTTATGTTTCCTGACTTTCTGATATTCATAAAGATCTTTACTTTCAAGAAGTCTATTACAAATCTGCTGCAGTGGTTTGTGAGGGGTACGAAGCAATTTTTTCATTCTCCCTAAGTAGCTTTCAAATGGAAAAGGACTTATATTATTTAAACTTCCATACTTACGACATCCTCAGCTAATTCTTCCCGTACAAAGTCTTGCAATGCTTAACAAAATAACATACTAATTCCTCAGCATAATCTAAATAATCTTCAATTAAATCTTCATTAAGCATTATTCTAATAGTTAAATATAAGCATAAAAAGTGATTAAAATAATCAGGCAATAAAATGTCTTTTAAAACAACAGGTCCCACATACAGCAGGAAACATCTAAATTCTGTTGCCTTCCAACGATCTACTTCAATTAGTGAACGAGGTTTTCTCTGGAATTCATTTGGTTAATACTTCGAACAATCTACCAAACATTGATTGAGATTTGTTTCAGCCCAACTACTTAGGCGAATACGAAGAGATCCTTTTCACCAAGCTAAAATTAAGTCTTTTACAACCCCTAAAGAAACCAAATGCATGTAATCTAAGGGAAACAAAGATATTAATCCCACATTAATGTCAAGTAATGGAGAAGGATTCATAATGTTCTTATCAGGTGAACATACATTAATTCTATTTGAAAAACTTCATCTTTTCGTTTTGGTGAATCCAACTCTGAAAATGTCATACGCCTCAGCCATTTTACTTCCTGTGTGCATCTTTCGCATCCAAAATACCTATTATGATATTTTAAAATTTCAAATAAGAGCGAGCAGGAGCATCACATATAAATGCATCGATAAGAATTTCAAAAGTTTTCCCCTAATCACTGGATTTTGAAGTAATTCCTTTACATCCTGAATAAAATCAAATGAGTATTGCGAGACATTATCAGACTTACTGCCCCCAGAAAATATTCCAATAACAAAGAGTTTTGAATTTTAAATATTGCTTACCAAGCATAAAATTGGCCAGGCTTGCTGTGAAGAACTTTTAAACAAAAGCAATCCAACAGTATTAAATGAGAGCTTAATGGTACTTAAAAATCCTCTAGGAGAGTTAATTATTTCTCAAAACCATAATGAATGCCAAAATGTACATATAGACCATTATTCAAATATTTAGTTTCAGTAATTCATGGAGCATCTAATAACGTTCTCGCATTCTTCGGTAAATAATGGTGTTTTCCAAGGATATGTAATACAACATTTATAAATGTATGGGTAACATTATGTTTAACAAGTTCTGAGAGCATGGGGTAAATTTAATTCATTTTGTGACTTTATACTACTCATTGAGTCAATTTCAATTTTAGTTTCAAGGTGTTTTCTCTTATCCATATAATCACTATCATACACTTTACTACTTGAACTTATTATCAGAATCTTCCTCAGAACTGTCAATAGACATGCTAAGATTTTCGGATGTACCATGAAAATCAGTATTGATAATATCCTAATTTTTATATTGTTTAGATTCTTATCTCATGTCTTTCATATGTTCATCCACGGCTTTTTTTAATTTGCGCTCCCTTTGCCATTTAGAAAGTTTAAACTTCATCCTAGGGATCAAAATGTTCATAGCAATAATAAAAATTAGAGTGAGCAGAATGACCTTCTAGATTTTAACAAATGGTTTTGAAAGAGTTAAATGAGCAAAAAAAAATACTTCCCCTCTTACTTAACTATTATGAATATCACACTTTAAATCCAAACTGAAATCATAGGAAAAAGTAATTTCAACATTTTTTTCTATTATCTTGAGATCAAGCAACATTTATTAACTCTATAGCAAGATTTATATGCATAGTCAATTCATATAATGAAATTTGATTTTAATAATTTTATAAACATCGCAATAGTATTGATATTTGGATCTTTTACATTCTCCGCAACAATACACAATTCATACTGCATCAAATCAACTATTGGTTAAATTATAAAATTATTGAAAATATGAAAAGCCTTTCTTTCCTTAAAAATTTATAGGAGAACACATTGTACGGTATACTGATGACCTCTTTTGTTTGGTTTGGGGACTTTTTTTGAAACATGCACATACTCTTTTGATGATTGCATTTTGGTTGATAACTATTTTAACAAGGTCAATGTGTAATGGGCTGAGAACAGAAAATTATGGAGATGCAACAGATGGCAGTTTAGCTGGATGCCAGATATCCAGTCACATGGCAGCAGTATGCTTTCCCACCTTTATTTATTTTTTCTTTTTGATCTTTTATTTTCTAATTATTATTTTATTATTTTCAAATTCAGAATTAATATTATGATTTGGCAATAACTGGAATATCTTAAACCATTAAAAATATCTGCATTACAATTTGTTTATAGTTTTTGTCTGAAGATACTTGGTCCCAGTAAATTTATCCAAACTTTGAAGTCACTAATTGACATTCATATAAATTTGTGGAATGAGGATCTTATTCCTCCATCTAACCCAATGTCATCGGTTGTTAAATCCGCTAAAAAGTTTTCCGTTCCATAATTATTCCTTCTTTGTAAAATCGAACTGACCTAACATCTACATTTTCTTCTCTTTTGTGACTTTTAAATTGGAAACAAACCACAACTCGTTATTAAAATTCTTCGTCAATCGACATCCTACAAAACCCGAGTCTGTCAGGTGGAAATACATGAAAACAAACAAAAATGTGACAAAATTGAGTCAATCTGGTTGAAACAGTCTGCTTTGTTTAGGTTGATGCTAGCTAGTGGAAGCCATTGAAGACGCAAATACTCTCGAACGACACATCACCGGCTAGTTGACCAATCAAATTCGACTATTAGAAAATAACAGTGCAGTTTTCAGTATCATCCCGATATCGGAACGATATCTATATGCTGTGAATTTACGATTGGCAAATTTTCATCTGAAAATGTGCTCATAAATATATCATTTTCCGATAAAATTTACCAAAACGTAAACGGGTTCTCGGATACTGATCTAAACGATATGTTCGCGAAGATACTGGATCAGTTTACGATGAATTAGATGAAAGGCCAGGCAAAAAACGATGAGTTCATGCTACTAGGGGCAAGTAAACAAGGTTTTGATGCAGTATTATTACAAGAAGCTGAAGACGGAAAGGTACATCCAATTTACTACATGTCGAAGAAAATTAGTCCTGCTGAAGAAAAATATGAAAGTTATGAGTCCTTGAAATTATTACAGCATTGAAGAAATTTCGAGTGTACCTTTTGGGACAACATTTCAAGATAGTTACTGATTGTTCTGCAGTTCAAAAGACTAAGCATGAAAAGGAGTTGATTACACGCATTGCCAGGTGGGCTCTCCAAGAAAAATTTGATTAAAAAAATAGGATATCGGTATGGGAACCGAGTGCAACATGCAGATCCTCTGAGCAGGTATCCTGTCATGATAATCAGCAACAATGCGTTAACAAAGAAATTAAAGAAAGCGCAAGAAGAAGACGAAAATATTCAAACATTGAAATCGCTTTTTGAGAAACAGATGAATCTGAAGAATTTTTTATAAGAAAATTTAATTTTTTATAATAAATTTAAATAATAAATATTTAAATGGGCAATAACTAATAATGGCTCCAAAAGAAATGCAAGTAGATTTAATGAAATTAGCACACAAAAACGGTCATTTCTCAGTCGCGAAAACAGAAGAAATTGTCAATCAAGAATTTTTTATTCCAAATTTAACTAATGTTGTCAAGAGCATAATTATTATTTGCGCCCCATTCATTTTGGTAAATAAGAAAACTGATGAGAAAGAAGGATTTTTAAACCCAATTCCCAAAGACGATATACCTTTAAGTGTGTATGATATCGATTTCATAGGATCGTTAATAATTAAAAATTATCAACATATTTTAACAGTAATTGATGCGTTTACGAAATTTATTTGGTTGTATACTGTGAAGACTGTATCAGATGAAAGTGCTTTGGAGAAATTAAAATTACAACAGAAGACTTTTGGAAATCCAGTAGCAATCCTATCCAATTGAGGATCAACCTAAACTTCGGAAGCATTTAGTGGTTATTGTACCGAAGAAGGACTACAATGTCTGCAAGTAGCTAAAGGTGTCCCGCGAGGAAACGATCAGGTAGAAATTATTCACCGTACGCTTATTCCAGTAATATCTAAATTATCGTTAGATTACTCCACCAAATGGTACAAATACATCGATAGACTGCAAAGAATTCTCAAACGTACTATCTGTCGATGCACGAAATGGTCACCATTTGAACTTCTGATTGTTATTAAATTGCGAAATAAAGAAGACATCCGAATTAAAGACTTACTACTAAAAGAGATGACAGAAGAGCTGCAAGAACTGCGAGAATTCCTTAGAAAAGATGCAAAGAACATAGAGACCATACAAACCGAAAATCGGAACACGTACAACAAGAAGAGTAAAAAAGCTTCAGAGGAGAAGAAATGTGACTTAGTAGCCAGAAAAGGACTCAATTCGGTGCTGGATTGAAACTATGGCCTAAATTCTTAGGACCCTATAAAGTTACTAATGTAAATACTTGAGACATATACGAGGTAGGAAAAATTGGTCATCACGAAGGCCCAAACATTACTATTACATCTGCTGATTTAATGAAACCTTTTCCTGCCAATTGAGTATTAATTATTACCCTTTATTATACTCATATTATATACTTTTTCGAAATCTTAATTGCTATTGTATGGTGAAGTTCGCTTAAAGTAATTCTTTTATATTCGCTTATTACATTTGTTTATATCTGCTTTACAATAATTTTATATTCGTATTTTTTTCGAATACCTTCTCAGATCATTTTCTGAAAACCATAATAAATGTAGAAGAGGATTATTAACTATTTAGTTAATAGAATTGATCCATAAAATAATTTCATGGGCGTTCTGTCTTATTTTTCTCTTTTATCATGAAACGTATTTTGATATTTTTCACATATAATATTTACATATTTTGTTTTAATTCCGTAATTGTGAAAAATTTAAAATGTCTTTACATCTGTAATATATTTTATTATTCTCTTTTTAAGAAAAGTGCGATTTTCATTTTAATAGTACAATTATTAAGTGATTTCCACTATTTTGGTTTAACTGGTAAGTAATTAGTACAAGATTGATATTGCTTAATTTTGAACTCCACAAGTGTAGCTGGAAAGGCCGATTCTGTGGAGCTTGTTCTGTTAAAAACCGTAATATAGAAAAGAATTGTAGAAAGCTAAATCACAGCTCTTACGATAGATCGCACCACAAGTCCCATTCCTGACACGTAATGATCAGCACCCTCTTTTTTTAATAAAACTAGAGAGCATTGAAATTAAACTAGCCTTTAATTTCCACACCTCACAAATCGAGCAGGCCTTTCTGCGCATGCGCTGTCTGAAGCCGGAAAGTATCGATGGAAAAGTAAATTCCCCTCTAGCATAGCACCTCACAAATCCAACAGGCCTTTCTCTGCGTATGTTAATAGTCTGCCGAGTGTTCCGTTAAACAATATATTTAACTTAATTTAAATAGTAACAATTTTTTTGTGAAATATTTAACTTGAAAGGAAATGTTATAGCTTTATTTTTAAGGAAGCAGTATGTTGAATAATATTAAATAATATATTATAAGCCATAAATCATTTGCGTTTCATATGTTCCATCGTTCTAAGATCTGAAAATGTTATTGTGACTAATGATGGTTGAATCAATATTTTAAAAAATAGATTTCATTCTGAAATAAAACTTCTCATGTATGTCAACTGTTGTTATAATAACGTATAGTTGTTATGGCTTTATTTTTAAGGAAGCAGTATATTTAATAACATCTAAAAGATAACATCATTTGCTTCTCATCTGTGCCATCATTCAAATATCTGACAACTTCGGTCATTTTTATTTATACCAATTGAAGGTGAGTTTTTATTGTAAATATAACATTTTTACTCTTATAAACTAAATAAAAAAACCAGAAAGAATATTACTATAAACATTTCAATCACTATTTTGAGAAAGAGGAATTCTGGAATAAAATCTATGTATGTTATGATAACTATTGCTACATTATAATAATAAAAAATTGTTCATGGGGCACCATATAATAAGAGATGCGTTGTACAACAGTAACAAACAGGCTTTCAAAGAAGAAATATTTCATGATAGAGGAATAATTTTTTTTATGATAATCAATGATAAGGTTTAACTTTCAATATAAGCAGTGATGAAAATTATTTTATAGTCTGTACATTTCTAAACACTATATTTCTTCTATGTAATATAATTGGATTGCTTTCTTATTGTAGTGCATTAAATTTTTTATATAGCAATAAACAAAAATTCGCAAATATGTTGCATAAGTTATGAAACATATGTATTTGGTATTACACTAGAATACTCCAATGCTTAATGATTTCACTAATTATCTTTATACATTTTATGAGCATGTTTCAAATCAGAAAGCAAGTTATTGGATTAGTCAGATTTAATCATAACCTGTTTTAAGATGAAATCTCAAGTTTTGGGTGAGATGTTAGATAGAGATAATCGGGAAGGTGCATTATGCAGTGAATAGAACAGATGTAAGGCTTCAAATATAGCACGAGTTTTACTTTCTTGAGGGAACTATTAAAGCCATGCTTAAAAGATTTTGATATTTTTCACGTGCAGAGTGCACATGCGGAAGTGTCCAGTGTTTGCTTCTATTGTTACCAGTGAATTTTAATTATAAATCTACTTTTTCAGTTTTCAAAGATTATCTGGAATCTGCTCTATGCGATAAACTTGTCCATGTAAAATCTCATATACCTAATTTAAACATTGAGATTAAAATCTCTACAATTGTAGCCCGGTTACTATGATGTAGGAAATGTTTACACGAAAAAAGAATTACAAATAGTTTGTCCAAATGTTGACATTTTGTTAAGATTGTTTGCCTGCATTCCTACGATGAATTCCTCAGCTAAAGGCTCTTCTCTGTTGTTTGTATTCAAACAGAATCCACAGAAATTATTGACTTAAATGAAACAGTTGGGCTCAGACAAAAACATCTCACAACTTTTGCCTTTGATGTCTCTGTAACTGTCCACAAGTTCTAAAAACACCACCCCAACCATCAAATTTAAATTCATTTGAGCATATTTTGAGAGATCAGGTCAGAGTTCAACACACGACATTAAAACAAAAATGTACTAAAATCCATACAAGCTCGGGAATGGAAGAATATTGACACATAAATTATGAAGAAGCTATTGTACTCAATGACCAGAGGTTTGAAAGCTGTTATGGATGCTAAAGGAAAAATTACAAATGTCCTCGATGACGAAATTGATGGATTTCATAAAAATGAAATAAATATCTGTGTAAATAAAGAACTTCATTGCCTTTGCTGTAAGTTCATATTTCATTGTTATTTTCACTAATTCGACAAAACTTCTTTCAGATTTATATAATCAGGGGTGTAGTGGAGCCGGAATACCGTTCCCATGCTGCTTTTGTTTTACGAAAATAAATAAGAAAAAATAGTAAAACTGCCTTAAAACAATAAGATTTTTATCAACCAGGTTAGAGCGTTCCGGCACTGCTTAATTTGCGACTACACCAATGTTTATAAGACTCTGAAATACCTATAATTGTTATGCCCGGATAATCAAACTTTATATTATTCGGTCAGCATGCCAAATATTATTTACAACAGCCAATTCTAGCAAACCTACTCTAATCACCACCTAACCCTACTTGTCGAAGATCTACGATGATTGATTAGACTTTAAAAACCCCATTCACAAATGCTACTTTATGCAGTGTTCACAACACTGATATAATGGCAATGGGATAGATGGAATGGAATGGATGTTGGTACATTATGGTTAAATTCCGTCAATCTTGTATCAAGCATTTAAATTAACATGTGTACGAAATTTATATTTAATATTAAACTTATAAGATTATTTGCGACAGAAAAAGTATTTCTTTGGTTATAATATTGGTCATTGTGAAAATTTAATCTAATATTTCATGTCTGTATTTATTATCCAATATTTTGAAACATGTAAACAAATTCAATTTCCTTTTTTTCACGATATGTAAATACATATGTGAAATACTAATATATATATATATATATATATGCTTTAAATGAAATGCTATTGTAACACTTTGTTAAAGAGATTTTAATACTATTATTTATAATTATTTTATTGGAGGGAAAAGTTGGAATATTTTTATTATATCAAACATAAATTATGTTAGATAAACAGAAAATTACTTTATTTTAATGAATTCTGATTAAGCATTCTGTGAATAGAGACGATTTATAATTTGATATCTCAAAAAATAAATAATAAATATCAATAAACCGAAAAATATCGATTTATCATAGACGATATATTGCGATGATAATGTCTGGTCATCGCCCAACTCTAGCGCGGAGCACTGCAATCAGGATATTGAAAATATGTTACGCGCTTGGATGGACGACAATGGAAGCACAGATTGTGTAACAGGCTGTCGTTTTGTTCAGTGACAAAAAAAGTCATCAAAACACGAAGCTATAGGAAGAATTCCGTACACCACAATTTTGGAGTAGAACCCAAAAATAGGATTAAGCTCAACGAATATTCCGTTCACAATATTAAACAATAATAACACTGAAGAAGATTTGGAAAGGTTCAAAGAGAGTTACAAGGAAAGGTCAATGACAAGGGAAGGAGGTGATTGAAATAAGATATGTGTTCTATTTGCTCACGCAATTTGAATGAAATATCTTTTATATCGAGTTCTTCATGTTCTATGAAGATTCACATAACCTGTTGCCAAAACGTTGCCTCCAAGGACAATAATTTTGTTTATCACTGTGACATTTGTTGACAGAAAAAATAGTAACGGGGCGTCAGAACCCACACGAAGGCCAGAAAAAAACAGAGGAAAAAAATGATTGAAACTTCTGGAAAGAAACTGAAACTGGTTGTAGTTGGAAACTTTATTCTATTACACGTTCGGAAAATGGACCATGGCCCTTTAGACTGCCCAAATTTCATTGGGAAAATTCTTAAGGTGGAAAATAATATGTAACAGATAGGAACAAAAATTGGCATTATTAATTCTTGGTTTGTTAGATGTGACTTCCAAATTTTTGGCACAGACATCCTTAAAGACGTCCCAGAAAAAAATATATCTGTTCGTGAAGCTGTAGCGAATGAATCGAAATTTGGAGACCAGGAATCTGCAAATGCTCAGTGTCAAACAAAAATGTGCTTGTGTAAGAAGCAAATCAAATGGGTTCATCGAAATGTCATGAAAGTAAAATGAGGAAATAAATAAAGTTAAAATGTATGATGTTGGAGAAATTCCTATTCAAAAATTAAAAGTTTGTAATTTTAATAATTTTTATTACGATTATTACATAGTTGTTTAATAATAATAATTAACATTTTTAAAACAATGATGATTATTGTGTAGTTTTAAGTCCTCTTTTCACCCTATGCGCCCTATCCCGCCTGAAACCACCCGTTCGACATAAGTCGGACTCAGGCTTTTTCGGGAGCCTGGGTGATTTTTTTAGGAAAAATGTAGTCCCTTTCTCTGTTGATAATTGATCGAGCAACCATAGGTGTCGACCTCCTGGAGTTTCTGTAAAGAACATGACGATTCCATTATATTTTTGTGAACGAAAACTCACTCCAGGTTTTTAGGCAATGGAATTCTCATTCAGGCCGGGTTCAGAGGGTTAAACCTAAGTAATTCTTAACTAATTCATATGTTCATTAAAGGAAGTACTTTTGGTATCCGACAACGTTCGAAGGCCTTTTTATTTTTAAAGAACGCTATTTCAAGCAATATTTTTGTATTTTCATATGACACTTTTGTTAAAACTTAATATATTATAGAAAGAAGTTATATTAATTAATTCTTTTTTTTAATATTTGAAAAAACATGTTCTTTTGCACAATTTTTTGCACTAAATTTCACTTTTTTTCAAACACTCTCTCTCAAAAACAAATGCTTTAGTATATGTAATTATTCAACTATTGGCTAGGTCCCGAAGAAAATGTTTTCAAATGTCTCAAATTACATGTAAATTATAATAATTCAAGTGTGAAATTAGGAATTATCTAAGAATTCTTGACTTTTTTCAAACTTCAAAAGCTACATATTTTTTCAATGGAACATCATAGCACTTATCTTTTCTTTCATGACCTAGATAGTTTCATAAAAAAATATGCATGCCAAATTTCAGGCTTATATTTTCGAGAAAAATGAGTTTAAAGTTTATGTTTTTAATTTTCTATGAGAATAGAATTTTTTTTCAATACTCCCAAGTTTTATAAACTATCCTTTCTTTTTCAACATCTTATTTCATTTTCTAAAATTTTCAGTACTGGAAATTTTTCTTAGTCGTTTTCTTCAACCTCATAAGTCATTATCGTTAGCTACCAATCAGCCGCCGTCAAGAGATTTGAATATTTTTTTTCTTTCAACTAACTTCTGAATGCATGCTAGCTGATCTGGAGATACTTTTAGTGATTAATATTGATTCTAAGTAACATTTATGAGCCTTCCGTATGTTTATTATCAAAATTACATCATTAATGGAAAATCAATATACGGCAATTATTGAAAATTGCCTAAATTTGTAACAATCTCATGGAAAACAAAGACATTCACACTTAAAATATTCCAAAATAATATCTTGTATATGGAAAATAGTACAAAACAAAAATAAACAATAAAATTTAAATATTTTTTAATAATTTTTTTTTTATAATTTTATTGCAATACGATAAAGAAGCACGAAAAATGCTTCTTTATCGTATTGCTTACTCTTCCATTTTCAGCTTCATGTTTATTTGAATTTATAATTTCAAAAGAATTTAAAAAACAATGTATACTATTTTATCACTTTTCTCTACTTTTTTGTTATGGAGTTAATCGATTTGAAAAGTGAGGTATACATTTAAGGCGACCAGGGAGTTTCACCAGACCATTTTTGGATGAAAAAATCGATATTTCATTTTTTATTCTAAATGTGAGAAGAACTCAAAAGCTAAATATTAAAAAAAATTGAATTTCGATGCTTTTTGAAGGAGATATAAACAATTAAAAATTTGTAAACAAAGTGCCACGCCCCCTTTTGACAGCTGCCAAAATGTAAACAAACCTGTTCATCATTTCACCAACGCCAAGGTTTACAATTAATTTATTTTAAACATTTATTTTTTTCTTTAAAGAGTGGCAACAACCTCTAACTACAACTTCTACTACTTGTTTTTTGCCGGTGTTTGTTTACTTTCAGCGATTCAGTCATTGCTTTTGTTTGGTTTCTGTTCTCGCTTGTTATCTAAACTTTTTTCAATTATCGTTTGGTTTCTACTGCTTTTCATCATTTTTATTATTTCTTTTCATTCTTTTCTTTATTTTTTTATTTTGATACAGTATTTTTTAAATTTATTATGGATGTTATAAGTGAAATATATCGAAAACCAAAAGGACGCCCATGTAAACGGCGTTCTGCTCAATCTGCAAATACTCTGAAAAGCTGGAATAAAAGCGTTGATAAAATTGATGATTCTGCTGTTGTAGAAACTGAAAGTAATAAAAGTGAATGTATTCATCAGAAAAATAATGTATATTGAAAAAATAATTGAATATTATCAGTTTAGCTGATAGTATAGTTTTGCTGAAGAAAAAGAAAGCTAAAGAAAGTTTGCTAAAGAAAATTAAGAATCTAACTTATTCCCAATAAAAAATATAGTAATAAACAAATGCTTTGAAAATGACATAGCATTTGGAAGAAGGGTCTTTAATTATAATTCTTTCTGCAAAAATATAGAAACGAATATAATCAATATCCCACGTCATTGCAATAAAGGAAAATATAAAAATTATGAGGATCATTTTCAAAACCACAACCTCACTGGCAACCTTAATATTGTAGATAAAGAAAAGAATGGAGGTCAATAATGAATAAAGGTACCAAATTTCATCCTATTTTCAAAATTTCGTTAAAACACATTCTAAAAAAATTTCTCAATGACCTAGATAATTTTTGCTACAAGTTGCTCATAAATTTGACGCACCTGTGCAGTTTTCCACAGAATGGAATATGAATTTCAACTTTAAATACTTCATGAAAAGCAATTACAGACAAATCAATTCAAGAAATGAAAAATACGAAATCCGAAGTATAAAGGAAAGCATCGAAACTCTGCAACAAATGTTCATTATAACCCCTTTTGAAAGGCAGCAGCCAACTACGCAATAATCTGCAAGAAATTTTATCTTGAACTATTAGATACACAGCTAAAATCTCTAGAAACCTATAAACAGAGTAAATCTAATATCATCCCTATTAAGAAAAAATCTCAGCCTTAAACAAAAAAATTGGATGCCACAATGTAAATAACAACCTTCCGTATATTGCCATCTATCCTAAGTTCCAAAAACAGCATATTAAATTCAGATACATTACTTGCGGTACGAACAATATCAATATATCAATAAACCTGGAATAATCTTCTCGAAATATCTCAACATAATCCTCAAGTTTATTGAAGTCGAAATTTTACCTGGATAATTAAAAACAATAATAAGTTATCGAATTCCTTAAAAATAATAAAATAGATACAATAGAAACCTATGATTTTCAAGACCTCTTCACAAGCATCCCATTAGATAAATTACAAGAAGTCTTAATAAATTAATTCTACGAATTAAAAAACTTACTTAACATCCCAATATCATTCTGGAAAGATCTTACAAATTACTCTATTTACAATAACTTTATTTTCAACGGGGAAAATATCTTTCAGCATATTAAAGGCATCCCACAAGGGACCAGTTATTCATCTCTACTTGCCAATTTATTTCTACCCTTTTTTCAACGGAATATCGCTATTAATTCGAATTCAGTCTTTATATTCTTTGATTACCTTATTATTTTTAACCATAAAGATTTCAATACTGCTAATAATAATCTGTATCCAAATGAACTTATATTATTCCAAACCAATAGCTATCAAGAACCAGTTATTTTTCTTGACTTAATTATTGATTGCCAAAATACTTTAAAAATAGATATTTATGACAAAAGAAACGAGTTTAGATTCAATGTCAATAGATATATTTTTTGGAACTCAAATATCTATTTTAAAATTTGCAAAAACACTATTATTAATCAACTCATAGGAATTAACAAATCATGCAATGATAAAAATTCAATCAAGAAACAAATTCAGCACCTAATAAATAACCTTAATAGTAATGAAATTCCTACCTCCTTCTAGGAACCTTTCATTAATGGCTTTAAGATGTAAGTAAAGGATTGCATATTATAGCTATGCTGTCGCAGTTCTATTACTGTGGTAGGGTCTCTCAAGCCAGACAGGTCAAGTGTGATTATCTCGCAAACGTATCTTTGGGTTGTTTATTAATGGAATGCAAATTCAAATATTATTAACAATTACCGTTTCCACTTTAATTTTTAAATACACTCTTTTGTTATCATGTTCCCTTTTCATTACCGTTTTCTGCTTAATCCTTAATCTATAAATACACCCTTTTGCTATCATTTTCCTTTTTATCATCATATCTTTAATCTTCATCGTTTTCTCAATGTAGATCGCCTTCATCTTCGTTTCCATCGGTATCTTAATCTTAATTGAAACTCCCGCAACCTTAAAAGTTTGGTGCAAAAGAAAGTAACTTGATATTTCGTAGACATCCGGAATCCCTACATTCAGTTCATTCCTTTGTCACGTGCATTCAGTTCATTCCTTTGCTGCATCTCTCAGTCTTAGGTTCGTAAAATTATTTCTAATATTTGGTATTTAATTCGAATTTCTTTGTTTATCATAATATTCGGGGTGAAGGACAGCGTTTGTAGTTTTATGCTAACACTGTTCGCAGAAAACATTATGATTTCTCTAATTTTTTAGCGGTTCGTATAGATTTCACGTATGTACCCCTGATGAGCATCTATAAGCTTTTACCGATAAACTACTTAATCGGTAAAAGCTTATAGATGCTCATCATCAAACTTTCCAACTAATTTCAACGTTGATTGATTTTCATGACATTGATATATTTTCCACAAATCTCTTTGAACTGCAGCATTACTGCGGATTCGTTGAGTTTCTGTTTTATATTATTTTATATTTTCTTCCCTTTTTTTGATATATTCCCCTTTTGTTTAATTTCTCTCTATAAGAACTCTCGGCAGTTTCTTCCCGCAGATTTTTTCCTTGACATTTTGTATTATAAATGTTTATATTGATTATGTTTCTCTTTCAATTCTGATATGATTATTTCTTATTTGT